>ONZH01022205.1:0-166833 GCA_900303285.1 Rhinella marina | reverse complement strand
CTGGGAAATAGTGACCATAATATAATAACCTTCAAATTGTCATTCAAAAGAGTGTTTCTTCAGGGAGGAACAAAAATACCAAACTTCAAAAAAGCAAAATTTAGCCAACTAAGAGAGGCCATAGGCCGAACTAACTGGGACAAAATCCTCAAAAATAAAAATACAGCCACAAAATGGGAGATTTTTAAAAGCATCCTAATATGTAATTGTGATAGGTACATACCTTATGGGAATAAAAGGTTAAGAAACAAGAAAAAAACTATGTGGATAAATAGAACTGAAAAGAAAGCAATAAATGACAAAAAGAAAGCATTTAAATCACTAAAACAGGAGGGGAACGAGGAAGCATTGAAAAACTATAAGGAAAAAAATAGAATATGTAAAAGACAAATAAAAGTAGCCAAACTAGAGAATGAGAGATTAATCACTAAAGAAGTAAAACTAACCCAAATGTTCTTCAATTATATAAATACGAAAAAGTATAAATCTGAAGGTGTCGGCCCCTTACAGAGTAATGAGGGGGGAGTTGCAAAGAGCGATGAGGAGAAAGCAAAGCTGCTAAATATTTTTTTCTCCACTGTATTCACTGAGGAAAATAAACTGTCAGATGAAATGCAGAATATAAAACTAAATTCCCCATTAAAAATGCCCTGTCTGACCCAGGAAGAAGTAGAGCTGCGTCTTAAAAAGAATAAAATAGACCAATCGCCAGGACCGGATGGCATACACCCCCGTATGCGAAGAGAATTAAGTAATGTCATAGACAGACCCATATTTCTGGTATTTTTAGGACTCTATACTGACAGGATTGGCGCATAGCAAATGTGGTGCCAATGTTCAAAAGGGGTCCAAAAACAGAGCCCGGAAACTATAGGCCGGTAAGTTTAACATCTGTCGTGGGTAAACTGTTTGAAGAGATGCTATCTTGGAGTACCTCAATGAAAATAAGAAAATAACTCCATATCAGCATGGCTTCATGAGGGATTGGTCATGTCAAACTAATTTAATCAGTTTCTATGAGGACGTAAGTTCTAGACTTGACCCGCCGGAATTAATGGATGTCGTATATCTGGACTTCTCCAAAGCATATGACACTGTACCACATAAAAGGTTAGTATATAAAATGAGAATGCTTGGACTGGGAGAGAATGTCTGTATGTGGGTAAGTAACTGGCTCAATGATAGAAAACAGAGGGTGGTTATTAACGGCACATACTCAGATTGGGTCACTGTCACTAGTGGGGTACCACAGGGGTCAGTATTGGGCCCTATTCTCTTCAATATACAGTATTTAAAATTATGATCTGGTAGAAGGCTTGCACAGTAAAATATCACTTTTTGCAGACGACACTAAACTGTGTAAAGTAATTAACACAGAAGAGGACAGTACACTGCTTCAGATGGATCTGGATGGATAGACTGGAGGCTTGGGCAGAGAAGTGGCAGATGAGGTTTAACACTGACAAATGTAAGGTTATGCACATAGAAAGGAATAATGCAAGTCACCAGTGCATACTAAATGGTAAAACACTCAGTAACACTGACATGGAAAAGGACCTAGGAATTTTAGTCAAGCTAAGCTGTAGAAACCAGTGTCAGACAGCTGCTGCCAAGGCCAATAAGAGGCATAGATGCCCGTGATGAAAACATAGTCCTGCCACTTTACAAATCACTAGTCAGACCACACATGGAGTACTGTGTACAGTTCTGGGCTCCTGTGAACAAGGCAGACATAGCAGAGCTAGAGAGGGTTCAGAGGAGGGCAACTAAAGTAATAACTGGAATGGGTGGACTACAGTACCCAGAAAGATTATCACAATTAGGGTTATTCACTTTAGAAAAAAGACGACTGAGGGGAGATCTAATAACTATGTATAAATATATCAGAGGTCAGCACAGAGATCTCTCCCATCATCTATTTATCCCCAGGAATGTGACTGTGACGAGGGGACATCCTCTGCGTCTGGAAGAAAGAAGGTTTGTACACAAACATAGAAGAGGATTCCTTACGGTAAGAGCAGTGAGACTATGGAACTCTCTGCCTGAGGAGGTGGTGATGGTAAGTTCACTAAAAGAGTTCAAGAGGGGCCTGGATTTATTTCTGGAGGGTAATAATATTATAGGTTATAGTTACTAGATATGGGTTGTTGATCCAGGGAGTAATTCTGATTGCCTGATTGGAGTCGGGAAGGAATTTTTTTCCCCTAAAGTGAGGAAAATTGGCTTCTACCTCACAGGGTTTTTTTTGCCTTCCTCTGGATCAACTTGCAGGATAACAGGCTGAACAAGATGGGCAGATGTTTTTTTAGGCCTTATAAACTATGTTACTATGTTAGAATCTCAGAATTTCACCTTTGGGTATTGTGTCAAAAAAGAGCCAGGTAATTTCCACTTGATACATCACCTGTACTTTCCAGAAGGTGATTCAGTCAAGAATGGCATTGTAATGGGGAGCCGACGGCGCGCTCCCTCCCTGCAGCGCTGCCAGCATCCTGCTAGTGAGGAGGAGCGAGGACCCGGTGTTCGATGCTGCTGGTGTCCTCGTCTCTGTGACAAGGGGGCAGGGAGGACCCGGCAGCACACGCCTCCTCAGCGTGGCCGGCGTTCCCTATCCCCTAGGCAATGAGCTTAGGAAGAACTGAGAGCCGACGTTAATGAGTCGGCGCTCAGATGTGTGGCTATTTCTGATGTGGGTCACGTGACGCTGGCCATGTCACGTGGCCCATCAATCTGGCCTATTTAAACAGGCAACCTGCTGGCCACAGGTTGCCTGTGATTGGTGTAACTTGCCTCACTAGCTTTTCCTTGTATGTGCTACTATTGTTTATTGACCTCGTCTTGTACTTGACTTCGACCTTGTGATACCCCCTTGTACTGACGTGACCTCCTGGCTCTTGCCCTCGGCTTGTACTTGACTTCAACCTCATTATACACCTTTGTACTGACGCAGTCTCCTGGCTCTTGACCTCGGCTTCCGCTCATTCCGGTTTTTGCTTACGTTTGGATTGTTGACTTCTCGGTAACTGACCCGGCCTGGTAAATGATTACGCATCTGTGTTGTCTGTCATAGTCTGTTGTCTCCCTTGGTTACCCCTCCCTGTAAGGCCCTGCACTTACATAAGCTAGGGAACGCTGTCCAGTTGCGCACCGTCAGTTAGGCAGGACCATGCAAGTAGGTAGGAATAGTGGTGTGGATAGAGCTCAGCCTATTTCATGACAGGCATACCACAAGAAGAATCAGAAGCGTCTTAAATGTCCTTTGACAAGGCAATACATTTGACAGCGAAAGCCGGCCCAAAGGCTTGGCTTGTGAAATTACACATAGAGTGGCTGTTTAGACTCCTCGTCCATTTTGACTGTTTTCACCTACTTGGCTGCCAATTAAATGATTTCTATTATATGGATATATCCCCCCAATGGGTTGCTCAATTTCCTGTTGTTATTTTGAACTCTTCAGTGTAACATTTTTGCTACACATTATTTGGATGACTTTTTGTTTATTGGTCCAAGGTATGCATTAGAGGACTTTCTTCTTTTCATTACTAAGTGACGTTGTTTGATGTACCTTTGGCCGAGGATAAACTTAATCATTATTTAATTATGTTGTTTGATGTACATTTGGCCGAGGCTAAAATTGAAGGTCCGATGTGTTAGCCTCTCCTTTTTAGGTATCATGATAGATATGGAAAGAATTTGCTCAGTCTTCCCATGGATAAATTAGCTTGCCTACGAGCTGACATAGTAAATTGGTTAGACTACAGCATGTTTACCCTTTGTGAATTACAATCATTTTTAGGTCAGTTAGATACATATAGACATTTTCCTATGGGCTGTGTTTTTTTCCCGCACCGGTTAGAGATATCAACATTGTGGGTCACAAAGCATCACCATTTTATTCAATTACCTGAAGTTTTGAAGGATGATTGGCTTATGTGGCACTCGTTCCTGGTTTCCTATGATGGGATATATTTTTTTCCATAAAGTTATCTAAATAACAAGGATTTTCAGCTTTTTATGTATACCTGGTACTCATGGTTATGGTGCAAACAAGTGATTGGGTCCAAAAAGGTCTAAATAAGGATATAATTTTGTTGGAAATTTTCCCCATAGTCACTGTGGTTGATGGGTCATAACTAGAGATGAGCGAATATATTCGTAAAGATTCAATATCCGCACGAATATTTGCGTACTCGTAAGTATTCATTCCTCGGCCGAGTAGCGTGTGAAATTCATGTTTTATTTTTAACTCCTCCCTGCATGTTTAGCGCCTATTTCTTAGCCAATAAACATGCAGGGAAGCCTGGGGGACCTCCTGCCATGACCTACTACCTTTTTTACGTGTCTAGGAGTGATTGGCTGCCTGCATCAGGTGACGTGCTATTATATATATGCGTACGCCTGGGGCTCGGATCACACACCTTGTGGTTTTAGGAGAGGAAAAGAGTGTGCGTGTGATAGGGATAGCGAAAGCGTACAAATAGGAGAATATTCGTTTCTATTAGGCAGGGAACTGCATTTCTGACCCAAAAGTCTTTTTTAAGACTACAATCCAGCTACAGAAGTGCAAATCATATTTCTGCAAGCAGCCCAGCAGAAATATACTGCAGTTTGTAGTCATTGTCTGACCCTACAGATACAGAATACTCTCCAGTGTTGCTTGCTGTAATCTGTGCTGTATATCATACATTAGGTGTTCTCACAGTGTCATAAAGTGTGTGATACTGTAAGGCATCTATTCTAATATAGCTGATACGTACATTAGTATAGTGTGTATACTGTGGTGCGTATTGTGCGTGCATAACAGCATTTTGTGCACACGTGTGCAAGCTAACTTCATACATCCTATACTTATATAGACGTATATATAAAGATATATATATATATATATATATATATATATATATATATATATTTATTTATTTAAAGAATGGAGAACACCAGGGGCAAGGCTAGGCTAAAGGTGGTAGAGATGGGAGACGTGGGCGTGGAACTGGTGTGGTGGGCAGAGGCGGTGCCCGTGGTAGTGTGCGGGGTGACACTGCCTGCTGCTGTGGGAGCAGATGAAAGACGCCAATTCAAGATGCCTCTTTTTCTGCAAAAGCTTGCAGGGCCACAGGGTACATCTTTGACCGACCCACAAGAGAATGTGCTGAAATGGATGGTGGAGAGTGCGTCCAGCCGTATGTCCACTGCCCCGTCTTCAAGCCAGTCCACTCATGACAGCCAGGGGAGTGGACCTATCCATCCTCCACCTCGCCCTCCTTCTCCCCAGCCTGGATCCTCCACGGTCCAATCTCATGTGGAGACTTACTCACTGGAACTCTACAGTGAACCCTTCCCTGATGTGCTACTTGAGGAGATTCTCTGCCCTGATTTGCAAGAGCTGGTGCAGTCTCAGGGTGATGAGGGTGGGGATTTACCTGTGGCATCTGAGGAGGTGGTGGACGATGACGAGACACAGGTGTCAGGGGGTGAGGTAGTTGGCAGGGAAGTAAGTCAGAGTGGGGACTCTGAGGAAGAGCTGGGTGATGATGAGGGGACAGATCCAACTTGGGTGGATCAGGCACAGGAAGAAAGCGGTTCTGTGTGTGAGGCAACATCAGCACCACGACCGTTTGGGAGAGGCAGTGGGCTGGGTAGAGGGAGAAGCAGGGCCCAAGCTACTACTCCCCCAATTGTTCCCAGGGGTCAAGCTCCAGTGCGCAAAGCTCGATACTCTGTAGTTTGGGAGTATTTTATGGATGAAGACGGCGATCGACGGGTAGCGGTGTGCAAACTGTGCCACACCAAGATTAGCAGGGGAGTCAACAAAAAGAACCTGACCACAAGTACTGTAGCATGCGCAAGCATTTGGAGAAGAAACACCCCACTAAGTGGTTGACACTCCAGTCAGCTGGTGACGGTGGCACTGCTGCTTCAGCCCCTGTGTCACATGCTGTCGGTGACCTAGTAGCCCCCGGCCGGGACGCTCCAGCCTCCAGCCCTGCAAGGACCCCTGCAACTCCATATCCCTCCCCTGCCTCCACTCATGTGTCCCAGTGCAGTGTTCAATTGTCACTACAGCAGACCTTTGACCGCAAGCGCAAGTACACAACCGTCCACCCCCATGCACAAGCCTTAAATGTGCAGATCAGTAAACTGCTGAGCCTGGCGATGTTGCCATATAGGCTTGTTGAAACTGAAGCTTTCCGCAACCTAATGGAGGTGGCAGCCCCCGTTACTTGGTCCCCAGCCGCCACTATTTTTCACGCGTTGTCATCCCCGCCCTACACCGCCATGTGTCGGATAACATCATCCGTGCCCTCAGCAACGCGGTTTGTGGGAAGGTCCACCTAACCACAGACATGTGGACAAGTACTGGTGGGCAGGGAACTACATCTCCCTCACGGCACATTAGGTTAACCTGGTGGAGGCTGGGACCGAGTCTGACCGTGGGCCTGCTCATGTGCTACCCACACCCAGAATTGCCAGACCAACTTCGGTGTCTGTTTCACCCAAACATTACGCCTCTTCTTCCTCCGCCCCCCCCACCTTCACCTCCCCATCCTCCTCCAAAAGAGTATTGATGGCCACATCACTGAGTGTCAGTAGCTCAATGCGCAGCAGCACAGCGGTGGGGAAGGTCAGCAGGCCGTTCTGAAACTGCTTAGCTTGGGCGACAAGAGGCATACGGCTCAAGAGCTGTTAGAGGGCATCAGGGGGGAGACGACTGTGTGGCTTGTGCCACAGAACCTGCAACCAGGTCTGGTTGTTTGTGACAATGGGCGTAACCTGGTGGTGGCTCTGAAACTTGGTGGACTCACACACTTGCCATGCATGGCCCACGTACTAAACATAGTGGTCCAGCGGTTTCTTAAGACCTACCCCGAGCTTGCTGTTTTGCTAACTAAAGTGCGCCGCATCTGTGCACATTTTAGGAAGTCCACCACACATGCTGCCACCCTCAGGACAGTGCAACAGTGGTTACAAATCCCTGTTCACCAGCTGCTGTGTGATGTTCCCACACGTTGGAATTCAACCTTGCAAATGATAGCCAGGGTGTACCAGCAGCGAAGGGCAATAGTAGACTGCCAGTTGACAGCTTCCCAAAGAGGTGGTAGTCATGCCAGTCAGCTTCCTCAGGTGTATAATGAGGAGTGGACATGGATGGCTGGCATCTGCCAGGTCTTAGGCCCCTTTGAGGAGGCAACACATATGGTTAGCGGCGATGCGGACATCATCAGCGTCACCATCCCGCTGCTGTGTCTCATCCAAAAATCCTTAAAGAACTTAATATCAGAGGATTTAGGCATGTCACAGGAGATGGGGAAGACAGTCTGGTGTTTGACAGCCAGAGCACCCTCACATCAGTTTCGCAGAGCGAATTACAGGAGGAGGAGGTAGAGGAGGAGGAGACTAGGCCACACTGCAGGGGGTGATTCGTTGACAGCAGTTCTCGGGTATGGGCTGAGGAGGAGGAATTGGAGGTGGAGGTAGAGGAGGAGGAGGAGATGGATAGTCAGTCGATTGAAGAGAGGGAAGTGTTGCACTGTGGGACTGTACCTCACATGGCTGACTTTATATTAGGCTGCCTTTGTCGCGATCCTCGCATGAAGACCATTCTGGCCACCAATGATTACTGGGTGTACACCCTCCTAGACCCACGGTGTAAGGACAATTTCCCCTACTCTAATTCCTGTGGAGGAAAGGACTACAAGGGTCAATTCATACCACAAGGCCCTGGTGCAAAAAATGCTACAAGCATTTCCATCTGACACCACTAGCGACAGGGGACGGACTGCAGTGGGCCAAGTAATAGGGGAGAGGAGGGGAAAAGGCAGCGTGTCCAGCATGGGCAGGGGTACACTGGTTCAGGCCTTTGCAAATTTTTTGTCAACCCAGCCAGACTGTACCACCTGTCCACGGGTTAGGCAGAGTAGGGCGGAACTGTACCGCAAGATGGTGAGGGAGTATTTCGCAGACCAGACCAGCGTCCTGAGCGATGACTCCACGCCATACAATTACTGCCTGTCCAAGCTGGACAAATGGTCTGAACTGGCGCAGTATGCCTTGGAGGTGCTGGCCTGCCCTGCCGCTAGCGTACTGTCGGAAAGGGTCTTTAGTGCTGCTGGGGGGGGGGTAATCACCGAAAAAACGGACCCGCCTGTCGACTGACAGCGCCGACAGGCTGACGTTCATCAAGATGAACAAGTCGTGGATATCCCCCCACTTCTCTTCCCCACCGCAGGATAGCAGCTGAAGTCCATAAGAGCCCTTGTATCCTTCTCCTCTTCCTACTCCTCCACCTCTTCCTCTATCACAGTTTCTGATGACACAATATTTAAGGACGGCCAACAGGCTCTCTAAATTCAATATTTACGGAGGGCCAAAAGGCTCTCTAAACTCAGTTTTTACCCAGGGCAAACAGCCTCTCTAACCAAAATTTTTAAGGAAGGCCAACAGCCTCTCTAGACACAATTTTTACGGAAGGTCAACAGGCTCTCTACACACAATTTTTACCGAGGACAAACAGACTCTCTACAAAAAATTTTTACGGAAGGACAACAGGCTCTCTACACACAATGTTTACGGAAGGCCAACAGGCTCTCTACACACAATCTTTACGCCTGTTGCTCGCCTACTGTCTCTCTCCAAAAACGTCATCCTGAGGCCATTTTAGTGGCTATTTAAAATTGTAGTTTTCCGGTGTTTCACCTACTGTCTCTATTCCACAATTTCTGCCTAAGGTCCAAGTACTACTGGCTTTTGAAAATTTTCCTCCTCCTCCTCCTCCTCCTCCTCCGCTGCGCCTACTGTCTCTCCAAAAAAACTTCTTTCTGAGGCCCAACTACTGTGGTACTGGACTGATCCAGGTGCAGGTGACCAGACCTCAGCACGTCAGCATTGATCACTGGGTCAGTCCGCTACCAGTGTCCGCCACCTTACAGCAGCCATTCACATTCTGTTACCCAACTTTCCCATGTATGATGCTGTAAAATCTGAGTCGATCTAAACATAAGTGATCCTGACACTCATGACTATTAACTTCTATTAGATCGTAATCACTCAGCTTTCTTAGAGTCCTGATCAACAAGTTGTCATTCAAAAATCTCTCAAGGTCCTGTCGCTCCTTGCACTGTCTCTGCCTGCTCCATACATGCTGCCCCTGGTGTGTGTGCGTATGCCTGGGGCTCGGATCCCACACCTTGTGGTTTTTGGAGAGCCAAAGAGTGTGCGTGTGATAGGGATAGCGAAAGCGTATGAAATATCTGATATATAAGCGTACGAAATATCTGATATATAAGCATACGAAATATCTAAATCTGAGTTGATCTAAACATAAGTGATAAATCCTGACACACATGACTATTAACTTCTATTAGATAGTAATCACCCAGCTTTCTTAGAGTCCTGATCAACAAGTTGTCATTCAAAAATCTCAGAAAGTTGAGTGACAGCTTCTCTATGCTTGTAAGTGGTAATGGTTTCACTGTCTTGAATTCATACACAACAGTGTATAGAGTAAATTATATGTAGCAATAGCGTACGCTTTATCGGACAAGGCCCTGTCGCTCCTTGCACTGTCTCTGCCTGCTCTATGCATGCTGCCCCTGGTGTTCCCTATCCATTTCCGTGGTGTTTCCATCACTTTCAGAGGTTTTCAGGTGTTTAGGCAACCTTGCCTGCGAAGAACTTCCCCTGCAAAAATGCTCGTATCTCCCATTGACTTCAATAGGGTTCGATATTCGGTACGAATATACGAACTTTTGGAAAAGTTCGTACCGAGTACCAAGCACACGAGCATTATAATATTCGCTCATCTCTAGTCATAACATGAGAAACACGAGAGTTAAGTTTTGTCAGCGAAGGACGCTACTGTTCTAGTTATCAAACAAAGGGCATCTTGCTACCCAAATGGTCTGGAGCTTGGTTTCACACATGTTGATGTATCCTGGAGAGGGATGCATGATTAAGAATGGTTGAAAGTACTCTCAGGTGGTTGCAATCTGCAGGCTATCACAAGTGCTTAGGGTTGTAGTGATACATGCACATAACAACAACCTTTGACTTTGACTACTTTGTTGCTTTCTTTCCTGAACTGGTAGTAATATGGTCTGAGGTAGTTTCTCGTATCTTGTGGCGTGGCGCACGTAACTATGAAGACATCTAGAGGGCCAGCTGCCTTTTTTATATGCTGGTGTCTAGACATGCTCAGTCTCATGGAGGGGTGATCATCCACCTCCCCAGCCCATCGCGGCTGTGGTGGCAGGTCAAGTGATGTGATCTCAAGCAATGCTGATGATGTTATATATAATAACACAAAGTTTTCATATTTCAATAATGCTGTGACCTCCTTCTTTTTCAACCACAAATTTGTGTCTGCGTCTTGTTGTTTTTTTTGGTGTTTTTAAGGGAGTTTCCATGCTTAGAGAGGTTTTTTCAATTCCTGCAGTCTTTGTAAGTATTGCGGTAATTACTTCATCACTTGCTTGAAGTCTTGCATTTTAATGTATACTTGTTTGGAATAGTAAGGAGGGTGATTTGCACATTTGCATTATTAATTGATAACCTAAACCATGGCTGACGTATATACACACTGCTGTACCACATATATGATTGCTTGATAAAGATCATGGCTCATGTATATAGGCACTGCTGTACCACCTATTTGTTTGCTTTAGAAAGACTTATATATAGTCAAAATTTCCACTAATATCAGATAGACTCTGCTCAAAACCCCGCACCCCTGCCTATCAGCTTGGCCTCATTAACATGGATATTGAATGAATATAGCTTGCATAGCTTGGAATCATCAACATAGATATGGTATTTCTCCAAGATATATCATATCAGTCATCATTATACATGCTCTCTGGAGTGGTGTGGCCTCTGATTGCTGGTGGTGCCAGGAGTCAGACCCCCTCAGATATTTATGATCTACCTTGAGGATAGGTCATCAATATTCTACTCCCAGAAAACCTCTTAAGAGCTGCCAGTTTCCGACTAACAAGTACAAATAATTGAGTCCACTACTGCAGACATTATCTTCTTATTCACCCTAATGAAGAACTTTATTATTACTGACGTTTGTCCCCTGTCTAAGTCTTGGCTACCTATGCAGGATTACATTTGACTTTCCACATACAGTGAAATGAAAGTGTGTTATGTCTCAGCAGCACCAACACATCTTGTCAAGATAAGAACCTGTAAGTAAATCTGCAGAAAATGCATTCCAGTCTAATCAGTGATCTGGTGCCCTAAAGGAATTGTCATGAGCCATTTCTAAGAACAACTTGAAACTGATTTTAGAGCAGCATTGATACTTATCAAAACGTATATCCCATAAAAAGGGAAATAAATCTGTTTTTTGATGGATTGTCAAGCTGTTTGCTCAAGATTGCTTCTAACAAGTTGATTAAGTGTATAACTGGATGGATAAATTGTCTAAAAACGACACACTGGGCTGTGTGGCACATATTGCCCTGTAAATACCTTCCTTTTTATGTCTTTATACACCATATTTCCATAACAAGTTTCCTTGGCATTTTATTATAGTAAGAGATTTAAGAGTACACACAATGCAGGAAGTAAATGCCAGCACGAAAAGATTGCCTAACATGATAGAAAACCAAATGAAAAGAGAGATGCAAACTTCAACGTGTACCATCTGGGGTGTGTCCTTAAGAATTAACACTATATCTAGTCTTTCTATGACTTATACTATGGGGTCTTTTTTTGTTTGTTGCCCCCTGAAAGCTCTATCTCTAATTGACCATGAGCTGGTGAGCGAAGACTAGTTGAGACTCACTCAAGTGAGCACCAGTAAGCACTACAAACAGATGATCAGCAGGTGTTATGTGAGAAGGACCTCCACCAATCACATATTAAAGGGGTTATGCGATTAATAGTTTTTTTTTTCTATATTTCCAAGGCAAAAAAATTATAGAAATTACACCATAATTTATACGCCCTCACCCTGAACAATGCCAAAATATAATATTTTATTATAAAACAAGTCCTCAGACAGCCACACGAATAAAAAGATAAAAAAGTTATAGATGCTGAAATGCAGAGAATGCAAACATTGCTGGTCGTTCATTTCAAGCATACATGAGTCTGTCTTGCCTTATAGGCATTGGATTGTTGGCTGATCCCATCAAAATTAGTAGGATTTTTTTTTTGAATAAATCTAATGTTTAAAAGCAGTTTGAGAAGTGATTCTACTTAAGCCAGTATGTTATTGTATTTTACCACTGAAACAATGTAATGTGTTGCTCTTTCCCTTCTGTTTTTGTTTTATGACCTCAATGAATAGTTCTAAATGCCATAAGGAGTTTATAGACCTAGCTAAACTATTCGAGCCCAACAGGGCACACTTACTAACATTGTTGCACAGCCATCACAGTATAGCATGCTACTGAACTATATCAGATTACGTTTTTGTTTTTTTTTTCAATACTTTTCTGCATCGAAAAGTGGATGAAACTTAAAAGCCATGCAAGATGTCGTCAGCATTGGAAAGAGTGGTGCTAGTGGGTGCTTAATAAATATGGTGTGCAACATGAACTATGCAATTACTCCAGAAAACTGGTGGAATTGCATTGATACAAGTAAATTCACATCCCCACCTATCCCTTGATTGAACTTGGTGGACTTGTCTTTTTTTCAACCATATTAACTGTGTAACTATGTGGCAGATCTTCAAAATATTAAAGGGAACCTGTCACCTCAAAAATGCAAATAAAACCACCTGCAATACCTCATAGTGGTCCCCAGTCTGTTAATAATCATAGGTTTGATCCTGTAGTCTGATGCTTTAAAGGTTCAAAAAACAATGTTGTAAGCGCCATCAGCGCTATCTTGCTGGTCAGCCTGAAGTCAAGGGGGCAGCAGCCTCCTTGCTTCAAGTCAAGGTAGGCACGCCCCCTAACCGTCCCCTCTTTTGTGAGATTGACAGCCTGCAGTGTGGCCTGGATCGCCTAAGTCTCGCGCATGCACAGTGCGCTCCTGAAACCCGGCTAACAACAGCAGGAGATGGGATTGCGCAATACCAATGTCACGCGAGGTCGGCATCGCGCTCCCTCTGCACGACATCGCCGGACCTCTCCGCCCCCCTAGAGACGAGCAATAGGGAATTGAAGTGCTGGTCTTGTCAGCCAGCACTTCATGAGTTAATTCTCTGTTTGGGTTTAGCCATGTGGTGCTGATCACACCACATGGCTACTTTACATATTGTTTGGACAGCTTGCTCCGCCTCAGGTCATGTGATGCTGGCCACATCACATGATCCTGGGCGGGCTATTTAAAGATGGCAACTGCCTCACTCAGATGCCTGTGATTTGCTTACACCATTGATCAGTGCTTGTGCGTTCTCAGTTATTGGATTGTTTACTTGGATTTGGATTTCGGACTTTGGACTTTTGACTTCTCTCTGCTTGACCCCTCGGTATTTACGTGACCTCCTGTGTTTCACCCGGCTAGCTGACCATTCTATATTGTGTTTTGTTACGTCTGTGTTTTGTCTGTCCCTGTGTACCCTCTCCCTTCCTGCGCACTTATACAGTGTAGGGACCGCCTTCGTGGTTGTCCGCGGCTACCTAGGGCCGTTTGAGGCAAGTAGGCAGGGAGAGAAGGAGGGGTTAGCTCAGGGCACACTACCCTTGTCTACCCCCTCGTGACAGAATCACAGGCCCAACTTATGGATCAGTTGCGGGCCCTCACGGAGCAGGTCCAGGGTATGGCTCAAGCTCTGCAGGGCCTGGCTGATAGGCTCCAACATCAGGAGCAGCTACTATCCTCCTCAGTAGTGGCCCCTTCCACTTCCAATCCTAGTGTGGAACCTCATATTAAGCTGCCGGACCGGTTTTCTGGAGATCGAAAATTTTTTAATTCCTTTAAGGAGAGTGTCAAGCTCTATTTTGATCTACGTCCTCATTCCTCGGGCACCGAGCAGCAGCGGGTCAAAATAATTATTTCTCTGCTGCAGGGTGATCCGCAGGAGTGGGCATTTGCGTTACCCCCAGACTCCCCTAGCCGTCAGACGGTGGACGCCTTTTTCAGGGCTCTTGGGTTACTGTATGAGGAGCCTGACTTGACGGCTGTTGCTGAAGCCCAGCTCAGGGACATTCGGCAGGGTAACCGTCCTGTGGAGGATTATTGTGCGGAGTTTAGGAGGTGGTGTGTTTCTTCTGGTTGGAATGACCCGGCTTTAAGAAGCCAGTTTAGGGCAGGGCTTTCTGACCAACTGAAGGACCTTCTCGTGGGCTATCCTACTCCTGACTCCTTAGAAGCGACCATGACCCTAGCAGTCAGGTTGGACCGTCGGGTGAGAGAGAGACGGAAGGAACGGTCAAGCACTCCTCCTGTGGCCATCCTGCCTGAGAATCCTATGCCAGGTCCATCTTCCACCAGGGTTCCGGAGGAGCCCATGCAGTTAGGAGGAACCTTAAGGGAACAGAGACGTCTGAAGGGAGCCTGCTTTTACTGCGGTGAGATGAACCATTGGCTCCAGCAGTGTCCCAAGCTTCCGCCCTCTAGGAGATCCCCAGCGGGGAGTAAGGTAACTCCAGCGGTGGTAAGGAGAAAAATTTTACTACCTATCTCTGTTACCTATGATCAACTTAAGGGGGTTGGTCAAGCATTTGTTGATTGTGGTTCCGCTGCTAATTTTATTAATTTCGATTTTGTACAATCAGTGGGTATACCGATAGTCCCTCTAAGGGAGATTATTCAAATTGTGGCCCTCGACTCCACCCCATTGCGCAATGGGAGAGTGGAGTTTTGTACTCCTGACGTCACCCTAACTGTGGGAATCTCCCATTCTGAGACTTGTTCCTTTCTGGTTTTAAAGGATTTACCTGCTGACCTCGTGTTAGGGCTGCCATGGTTACAGGCTCACAACCCTGTGATCAACTGGCCAGCAGGTGAATTAGAAAAATGGGGACATGATTGTGTCAATTGTTGCAAATCTGTACTGCAGCTAGGAGGTACCGCGGAGTCTCTCGTCCTACCCGAATTTATCAGAGAATTTTCGGATGTCTTCTCCATGTCGGAGACTGATTTCCTCCCTCCTCACCGGCAGTACGATTGTGCCATTGACATAATGGAGGGATCCAAGTATCCCAAGGGCCGCATTTATAATCTCTCCACTCCTGAGCGACAATGTATGAGGGATTATCTTAAGGAGAGCCTGGCCAAGGGTCACATTCGGCCTTCAGTCTCTCCAATGGGGGCAGGTTTCTTCTTTGTTGGCAAGAAGGATGGAGGATTGAGGCCCTGTATTGATTACCGGGAACTAAACAAGATCACGGTTAAGAACAGGTACCCGCTGCCCCTTATCCCTGATTTACTGAATCAGGTTCAGGGTGCCTGCTGGTTCTCTAAATTAGATTTGAAGGGGGCATACAACCTGATCAGAGTCAGAGAGGGAGACGAATGGAAGACGGCATTCAACACCCCTGAAGGTCATTATGAGTACTTAGTAATGCCCTTTGGGTTGAGTAATGCACCCGCCGTCTTCCAAAATTTTGTTAATGATATTTTCAGAGCATTTATTGGGAGATTTATGATTGTTTATATTGACGATATTCTTATTTTCTCTGCTGATTGGGAATCCCACGTCTCCCACACCAGACAGGTACTGAAGGTTTTGCGTGAAAATAAGCTTTTTGTCAAAGGGGAGAAATGTATCTTCGGTGTTCAGGAGGTGGCCTTTTTAGGATACATTTTGACCCCTTTCTCGTTCAAAATGGATCCTGTCAAGGTGCAGGCCATCCTTGATTGGGTGCGACCGTCCTCCCTGAAGGCGCTCCAACGATTTTTGGGATTTGCGAACTTTTATCGCAAATTTATTAAAAATTTTTCGTTGGTGGTCAAGCCAATTACTGATCTTACCCGCAAGGGAGCCGATCTGGGTAATTGGCCTCCTGCAGCTATTGAGTCCTTTGAAAGGTTAAAGTGGTGTTTTACTAATGCTCCTGTGCTAATCCAGCCGGATCAGAGTAGGCCTTTTGTGGTTGAGGTGGACGCATCAGAAGACGGTGTGGGGGCTGTACTGTCCCAGGGATCTTCCACCTTAACTAATCTTAAGCCATGCGCCTTCTTTTCCCGCAAGTTCTCGCCTGCTGAGAGGAACTATGATATCGGTAATAGGGAGTTATTGGCAATTAAGTGGGCATTTGAGGAATGGCGTCATTTTTTAGAAGGGGCATTACACCGTGTCACGGTCCTCACGGATCATAAGAATTTATTGTTTCTGGAGTCCGCTAAACGTTTGAACCCTAGGCAGGCGAGGTGGGCTTTGTTCTTCACCCGGTTTGATTTTTCTGTTACCTTCAGACCCGGAAGCAAGAACGTTAAAGCGGACGCCTTATCCCGAAGTTTCCAGGCGTATCAACCTCCTGACGCCCCTCCGGAACCCATCCTTCCAGCTGAGATCTTTGTGGCCGCCACCGCACCTGACCTCGCTTCTGAGATCTCGGCAGGACAGCATCTCGCTCCTACTGGTACCCCCAATGACAAATTATTTGTGCCGGCTCATTTGCGTTTACGACTGCTGGGTGAGTGTCATAATTCTGTTTTATGTGGACACCCTGGTATCCATGCCACTAAGGAGTTGATTTCGAGGCAGTATTGGTGGCCATCGATTTCCAGGGATATTCAAGCTTTTGTAACTGCGTGTAAACACTTGTGCCAGGTCCAAGAATTCTAAGAGACGACCTATGGGTGAGTTACATCCCTTACCCATACCTAGTAGACCTTGGTCACATTTGTCCATGGACTTTATCACGGATTTGCCATGCTCGGAGGGTAAGACTGTGATTTTTGTGGTAGTTGACAGGTTCAGTAAAATGTGTCATTTTATTCCTTTGTGTAAATTACCCTCTGCTAAGGTCTTGGCATCTATATTCATGGATAATATTGTTAAACTGCATGGTGTTCCTGAGAATATCGTTTCTGATAGAGGGGTACAGTTTGTGTCTAGGTTCTGGAGGGCGTTCTGTAATAAGATTAACATTTCTTTGTCCTTTTCATCAGCCTTTCATCCAGAAACTAATGGTCAGACTGAACGTCTCAATCAATCTGTTGAACAGTATCTTAGATGTTATGTGGCAGACAACCAACATGTGTGGGTCAGATTTCTGTCTCTGGCTGAGTTTGCCATTAATAACCGTGTCAATTCGTCCTCTGGAGTGTCGCCGTTCTTTTGTAACATGGGTTTCCATCCACGTTTTGGCTCCTTTTTCCCATCTACATCGGTTGTCCCAGAGGTTAATGATTTCTCCCAGGAACTGTGCACAGTTTGGGCACAGGTTCAATCGAACCTGGAAAAGGCCCAAGAGGTTCAAAGGGTTAAAGCTGATAGAAAGAGGTCTAAGGCTGTGAATTTTATGGTTGGGGATAAGGTGTGGTTATCCACTAAGAATCTTAATATGAAGGTTCCATCTTACAAGTTTGCACCGCGTTATATTGGTCCTTACAGGATCACCAAGGTGATCAATCCGGTTTCGTTTGAGTTATGCTTGCCCGACTCCCTTCGTGTCCATAATGTGTTTCATGTGTCCTTGCTTAAACCTTACGTTGCTCCTGTTGGTCCTGAGGAACAGCCTCCACCTCCGGTTGAGGTAGCGGGACGGGTAGAACACGAGATTGCCAGAATCTTGGATGTGAGGAGGGTCCGTAATTCCTTCCAGTACCTCGTACACTGGAGGGGATTTGGACCGGAGGACAGATCTTGGGTGCCGTTGACTAGGATGCATGCCGACTCTCTCATTCGGAATTTCCATCTGCAGCATCCCGATAAGCCTGCTCCGCTGGTAAGGGTCCGGTGGCCCCTCGTGAAGGGGGGGGTACTGTCACGCGAGGTCGGCAGTCGCGCTCCCTCTGCACGACATCGCCGGACCTCTCCGCCCCCCTAGAGACGAGCAATAGGGAATTGAAGTGCTGGTCTTGTCAGCCAGCACTTCATTGAGTTAATTCTCTGTTTGGGTTTAGCCATGTGGTGCTGATCACACCACATGGCTACTTTACATATTGTTTGGGACAGCTTGCTCCGCCTCAGGTCATGTGATGCTGGCCACATCACATGATCCTGGGCGGGCTATTTAAAGATGGCAACTGCCTCACTCAGATGCCTGTGATTTGCTTACACCATTGATCAGTGCTTGTGCGTTCTCAGTTATTGGATTGTTTACTTGGATTTGGATTTCGGACTTTGGACTTTTGACTTCTCTCTGCTTGACCCCTCGGTATTTACGTGACCTCCTGTGTTTCACCCGGCTAGCTGACCATTCTATATTGTGTTTTGTTACGTCTGTGTTTTGTCTGTCCCTGTGTACCCTCTCCCTTCCTGCGCACTTATACAGTGTAGGGACCGCCTTCGTGGTTGTCCGCGGCTACCTAGGGCCGTTTGAGGCAAGTAGGCAGGGAGAGAAGGAGGGGTTAGCTCAGGGCACACTACCCTTGTCTACCCCCTCGTGACAACCAAGGAGCGCAACGCGCATGCGCGAGACCTAGGGGATCCACACTGCAGGCTGCCAATCTCACAAAAGAGGGGGCAGTTAGGGGGCGTGCCTACCTTGACTTGAAGCAAGGAGGCCGCTTCCCCCTTGACTTCAGTTTGACCAGCAAGATAGCGCTTAAAACATCGTTTTTTGAATCTATGGAGCATCAGACTACAGGATCAAACCTATGATTATTAACAGACTGGGGACCACTATGAGGTAATGCAGGTGGTTTTATATGTTTTTGAGGTGATAGGTTCCCTTTAAATTATTAAGAGTGATATACCTCTGTTTTCTTTATAAGCAGGAACAATTATGGTAATATAAGAAATTGAATTTCAGCATTCAAAAGAATATAAGCACCTGAGAAAATCTACTGAATGCTATTTCAAAAGAACCTGTGCTGCATTCATAATTATCTGAGGAGAGCTGCCACATAGAATTCGAACTCCCCAGTACTACCGCTGTCCTGTTTTAACCAAGTAGCTTCTGATGTGAATTAGGCAATGTTATACACTAATATAATCCTTCAGTTCCAAAGATGGGCCTCACTCTAATTCACTATGTATTGGGAAATGTCTGCAACATTCCTTTTTGTTTTATAGATGTGATGATGAAGGAAGGTCTCTCCTTCAGGTAAGTCACAGCAGGTGACAGGCAGATATATTAGGATCTTGTCCAGAAATACCCATCCATGATCCACTGAATGGCTGTTTCTAGGAAGGCTGCTATGCTGACCATCCAAGCCCTGATTGGTCAACCTTTCTGTGTGCCTGGTTCCTTGCTCAGCGTCTAATTCTAGATCCAGAAAGGGGATTTAAGTCTGAAACTGATTGTTGCCTTTGCCTGTGATTTTGATTCCTGGCTCCAGTGATTTTTGTGATCCTATAAGGACCTCTTGTGTACTGACTGGTGTTTCTCCTAGCTTTGACTCTGTGGCTCATTTTTAATGAACTTTTGATTTGGCTTCTACTGTCTCTCCTGGCTTTGAATCCTGCTACACCATGGCATCTTACAGGACTACTGCCTGGGAGCTTGCACCTGTTTTCTGTCGCCTTACTCTGCAGACATAACATGGGTCTCTAGCAGCCAATTCTAACCTGCCTTGCAGCGAGCTCTAGTGAACACATAGGGGCAGCCTTAGTTCTAATAATCTGAGTGGTGAAAAAAGATAAGTAGCAGATTTTGCTGATTTTCCTGTCAGTGTTCCAGGGCGTTGTCCTTTATTTTTCATCACCTCTTTCATAACAGGTCTCTGCAAGATGGTGTAGAAAACAGTAGCAGCATTTCAATATTTAAGTCTTTGCTTATATAATTTTATATCTGTATGGTAGTACGTTTTGAGGCTATCTGATATAAATTTTGATAACACCCCCATTGGAAGAGGACTCCGGCCTATTCTGGTGCTACTTGAATTTTCTTGCAAATCTGAGATTTTGGTGACAACAGTGCCTGAATATTTTGTAACAGCAGTTTTAGGAATTGATGGGGGTCAAATTTCATGGATGTCCAGAAATCCTATGCACTGAGCTCCCACTAGTGGTGGCTGCAGGCTAGTGGTGGCTGCAGGCAGTCAGCTTTGTAATAGAAAGGATGTGAGGATTTATCAATATATTTATGCCAATTTTCTGGTACATACACTGAGAAATATGGAGTTCAGAACGAGTGCCTTATTTATGAAGCATGTTTCACTTTTTCTGACATAGAAGTCGGATAAAATTGGTCAGAATGAGAGTGACTTTATATTTCATTTTTTTTAAATTAAAATGTCTTAATTTAATAAAAAAATGTAAATTCCTAAGAAATCTGGAGCATTGCGCCTTGCATTCTTCATTCGAGGCAGGGGACCATACATAGTTTTGCTATGGGACCCTATATCTGTATTCGGCTGTGCATCACAGGATGATTACATCTTGATTTAACTATGAAGCTGAATTCACTACCTATATTTTGTGAAACAATAATATTTTTAAATTCTGCCTATTCTGTCATAGACTTTTGTCATTCACTGTGTCCTCATTCTTTTCATAAACGAGTCACTCAGAGTAAAGGACAAACTTTCCCTTCTCCTCTGACAGCATTTAAGCATAATTTTAATTTAGTCATAAATGTGAAAAATGATGTATCAAGCCGGCTGACAGCTCTGACAATACTGGAAATCACTCTGCTATCTGACAATGTTATAGTAGGTTTGAAGTTTATCAATCCCTTGACAGCAACTATCCTCTCAGTTATCACTTGCTTAAAAGGCCATTAAAACCTCCCTTTGAACATCTTTAACTTTACATACTATATGAAATTAGTGTTATTAAAAAGTCGAGTATATTTAGAAGCACATTTCTGTGTGTGGGTTACAGTTTATATTATAATATAAAGCTTCATTTAGCTTCAGAGCAGAAATCTCCCAACATCCTTCAGCTCAATATTTGAATGCAGCATGCTCAGATTTACATTCTGGGTAGAATCTGCTCCTTTAGCTGTTATTCAGTAGTACTATGTAAGAAAATGTGTCTAACTACATTGCTACAAATTTTAAGAATGTGTCGATTGAACAAAGTTGACCATTCCTAGCAAAAAAGTTTTTTATATATATATATACACTCACCGGCCACTTTATTAGGTACACCATGCTAGTAACGGGTTGGACCCCCTTTTGCCTTCAGAACTGCCTCAATTCTTCGTGGCATAGATTCAACAAGGTGCTGGAAGCATTCCTCAGAGATTTTGGTCCATATTGACATGATGGCATCACACAGTTGCCGCAGATTTGTCGGCTGCACATCCATGATGCGAATCTCCCGTTCCACCACATCCCAAAGATGCTCTATTGGATTGAGATCTGGTGACTCTGGAGGCCATTTGAGTACAGTGAACTCATTGCCATGTTCAAGAAACCAGTCTGAGATGATTCCAGCTTTATGACATGGCGCATTATCCTGCTGAAAGTAGCCATCAGATGTTGGGTACATTGTGGTCATAAAGGGATGGACATGGTCAGCAACAATACTCAGGTAGGCTGTGGCGTTGCAACGATGCTCAATTGGTACCAAGGGGCCCAAAGAGTGCCAAGAAAATATTCCCCACACCATGACACCACCACCACCAGCTTGAACCGTTGATACAAGGCAGGATGGATCCATGCTTTCATGTTGTTGACGCCAAATTCTGACCCTACCATCCGAATGTCGCAGCAGAAATCGAGACTCATCAGACCAGGCAACGTTTTTCCAATCTTCTACTGTCCAATTTCGATGAGCTTGTGCAAATTGTAGCCTCAGTTTCCTGTTCTTAGCTGAAAGGAGTGGCACCCGGTGTGGTCTTCTGCTGCTGTAGCCCATCTGCCTCAAAGTTCGACGTACTGTGCGTTCAGAGATGCTCTTCTGCCTACCTTGGTTGTAACGGGTGGCAATTTGAGTCACTGTTGCCTTTCTATCAGCTCGAACCAGTCTGCCCATTCTCCTCTGACCTTTGGCATCAACAAGGCATTTCCGCCCACAGAACTGCTGCTCACTGGATGTTTTTTCTTTTTCGGACCATTCTCTGTAAACCCTAGAGATGGTTGTGCGTGAAAATCCCAGTAGATCAGCAGTTTCTGAAATACTCAGACCAGCCCTTCTGGCACCAACAACCATGCCACGTTCAAAGGCACTCAAATCACCTTTCTTCCCCATACTAATGCTCGGTTTGAACTGCAGGAGATTGTCTTGACCATGTCTACATGCCTAAATGCACTGAGTTGCCGCCATGTGATTGGCTGATTAGAAATTAAGTGTTAACGAGCAGTTGGACAGGTGTACCTAATAAAGTGGCCGGTGAGTGTATATATATATATATATATATATATATATATATATATATATATAACAAAAAAAAACAGGTTTCACAAAATTTGGTACCCCAATTATTTATATTACCCTGTTGAGAATAACAAGAGAACAATTGTTTGGAGATCTTGGACTCTTCCTCCATGAAGAAAATGTAAGGTCTTTGATATTCCTGTGCCTTGTAGTGTGGGCTGTCCTCCATGATACACACTGCAGGTTTTCATACCGGAGACTGAGAGGCCATTGTGTTCCCATAACCTTTTAGGGCTCTTTCACATCACCGTTAGGGATTCCGTTCAGGCTTTCCGTTATAACATCGTTATAACGAAAAGAAACGGAATCCATAGGACGGAAATCAAAACGGATACCTTTAAGAGGCATTCCGTTTTGATCCGTCATAATAGAAGCCTATGGGAAAGCATAACGGATCCATCTGGTTTCCATTATGCTGGATGGAAAACCAAGTCCTGTTGACAGGACTTTGTTTTCCGTCCAGCATAACAGAAACCATAACGGATCCGTTATGCTTTCCCATAGGCTTCTATTATGACGGATCAAAACGGAATGCCTCTTAAAGGTGTCCGTTTTGATTTCCGTCATATGGATTCCGTTTCTTTCCGTTATAACAATGTTGTAACGGAAAGCCTGAACGGAATCCCTAACGGTGATGTGAAAGAGCCCTTATTTGTGATGTTTTATGTGTGTTTGGGTCTTGCAAAAATGGTACAACCACAAGCAATTTTTTTGGCAAACGTATTCAGATATAAAATCTACTGGTGTTTAGTGTGTCACGCCAAGAATCAATGCTCGCCACTCTTCTGCTCTCCCACGTAGGCGTGGACGGCGCTCCCCTCTCCCTGTGTGTATTGGAACCACTGCTCACTGAACTTCCTTTTCGCACTGTGAGGGTTAATCCCTTCCTCTTGCTGCCATTTCCAGCTTCTCAGTAAGGTGATAATCAGCCTCCCTATTTAACTGGGCTATGGATCCATCTCCTTCCTGGAGTTTTAAGGTTTTCTAGTTTCTTGTTACCAGTGTAGGTGTGATCTCTTGTCTGACTACCCATGCACCGTACTCTGCCTGTCTACTAATTCTGCTACTTGCCACCTGCCCTGACCTTGGAATTGCTACCTGGAATATGCATGTACTCAGCCTGCCCTGATCTTGGACTGTATTCAGACTACGCCTTGTGTTCTCACTGCTGTCTCTGACCCCTGTGGGTCAGCTGTCAACTACACCAGGAAGTGGCAGTCTGGTTGGTTCTCTGTGGTGAAGTCCAGATCCCTGTAGAGGTGTTAAAGGGTGATTACCAGGGAACTGCCATGACAACCCCTTAGGTTTAGCCTAAATTCAAAATGGTTAGTTGGCATAGTGAGTTCACACCCACTGCCCATTACATAGGGGAAATCATCATGCAATCAATTTAACCAAGAACCTCTGGACAGCTAGCAACAAAAGAGCTCCACAGCATCAAACAACAACCACCATATATGACAGTGAACCTCAGGTACTTTTCTTTCCATTTTGTGGCCTGCTGATAGGAGAAGCTTTGTTTGTGGAATTATTTACCTATAACATTTTCTATCATACTGTTAGTATGATTTGGAACCTAAATAATATTTTTATGCACAGTTGCTGCTGGCCTTTTTGATTTCTCAGACTGAGTAGTGAAATTACACCTCTCCTTCTGAAACTGGACATTAGTCAAGGGTACAAACAAAGGTAAAGTTCTCCACTGGTAACATGTAGCAAGCCTTCTTGTATCATTGATGTACTTGATGATCCATAATAGTGTCAGTATAGAGGTACCAGTAGTGTTAATTTGTGCGTTCATGCTGATCATATAGCAGTTACACATAGTAGAGTTGGTAAAGTTAAACATCATTGTAGAATATTCAAAGTAAATCATGAAGGGTCTCACCATCCAAGGGAAACCTTTGCAAAACTATTCATACTGATTCAACTCATCAGGTTGATGCATTCTTAATACATTTTTAAAGTATGTCATTTAATTTATTTTTTCCAGAAATAGTACAAGCGATTATAAGAAACTTATGTTATCAGAACTTATCTTGTCAGTATCTTATCAGGGAAAGATATTTCTTATCAGACACCTATTCCACTTGCCCCTATTCATATCTCCTGCTTATGGCTTACTGAAGGATGAGATTACATAGAAGTCTTTGCCAAGGGGAGGAGGATGAGGAGAAAAAATAGGGACTGGCTTCTGGAGACAGGCAGGGGAATTGAAACTGCTGCAGGTTTGTAAGAAATTGACTGCCTTAATTAATGGTTCATTCTTAGAGTGTGCCACAGAGAGTAACCGGTAGTGAGCAGAATCTCCTGTTTCTCCATGTGTAGTCTATAGGCAGACATGATTCCAGCTAGTCTCTGCCCACTAGCTCTGAAAAATGTTAGCATTAAAGACAGATTGTAGGGAAGAACTGCTAAGAATGCCATATGGGTCTTCCGGTTCCGGCGCCGACATGTGAGGGAGCAGGGTGAGAGCGCTCCTCGGCTGTCCAACCAGAAAACCGACTTATTTGCCCGAAAATTATCCCAATCCTTCACTTTTGTGGGTGAGGTGGATCTACAAACTAAGGAGACGGTGCATGGACCGTTTTATTTTGAACATGGACAAGAAAACCAAGGCCAAAACAACTTCGCCCCCGCCGCCTGCAGACGCGGAGCTCTCCAATATGGAGCCAAACGAACGTGCAGAGACTGAGAAACTTTTGCCGATATGTGAGACAACAACAGCCATGGCGGAATACCCTCAGCTCTCTCGAGATTCTCAAGGGCTGGAAGGAGAATATACTACAAAAGACTAGCTATTGAAGTGGCCTCCAGACTGGCACCGGACTTACCGAAACTCTCTCCACATAGATCGCAACGGCGATGCAGCAACTACAACACACGCTGCAACAGCACGATAACCGTCTGGAAGGAGCGGAGAACAGAATACAGGTGGTGGAGGACACTACGGAATCGATTCTCCATAAACTACAACTTACCCTGGCAGACAATAAAAAGCTTTGGGATAAAATAGAGGATCTCGAGAATAGGTCCAGGTGAAATAACCTGCGAGTGGTGGGCCTTTCGGAGAATATTCCCCCAGGGGAGCTACTCAAACTTTGTGAGCAAGAATTACCTCGTGCTCTGGGACTTTCGCACCATTGTAAAGTCGAACGTGCTCACAGACTAGGCCCAGACCTGCGTGGCTCTGACCATTCTACAGATAGGCCTCGACAAGTTATAACAAGATATATTGACTATATGGACAAAGAAGCCATCTTGAGAGCCTTTAGAATGTCCAAAGAGCCTGTAGTGTTAAGAGGCTCAAAGATCCTTATTTTTGGAGACTACTCAGCGGAGGTGACTAAAAAACGCAAGGCGTTCTCGGTCCTGTGCACACAGCTCTACCGCAGGAACGTCAAGTTTGCGCTAATCTACCCAGCGGTTCTTAAAATCTTCCGCCCAGATGGATCCTACACAACTTATTCCTCTCCAGAAGAAGCGCCAACCTCCTTGGGAGATGACTTACCTTCGGATCAACAGCTGCCCGACAGGTTCAGAAATGAACACCTTAGCAGGGATACCTCTTGGTTTGCAGATCGGAGGGACGACAAGCGGGGTTTTAGTGACTCTCAACTGGATCGACGCCACCCGAGGATGCGCACCCGTAACTGAGATCCTGGGGACAAGCCGCTGGAGTGATGTGAACGCTGGGCATGTGAATGTCTCCCCTTTTTTGACTTTGCGTCATCCAGAGAGTTGAAGTCAAAGCTTCAACATACCCTTGAATTCTTGCTTCACATACTTCAGGTTTGATGATGGCAATATGTGTTACATGCTTCTCCTCTTTGTTTTATCAATGTGTATTACTCATTTATATAATGGCTTTCAGACGGGGACTTACTCTCTTTAGGATGTTTACCTTTATGCCTTTGGACTGGCGGTATCGACAATGTGGGTTGGATAGCTGGGGGGGTATTTGAGTTATTTTGCTAAGGTAATATGCTTTCTTATATGTTGGAAAAAGGTGAAGTCAATCGAAGCAAGGTACGGCTCCGAAAGAGTCTGGATGGGGCCGATAGCTTCTTTATGTTTAGCCTACTTTGGTTCTGTGCTGTTAATGTTATCTGGGTTCTAGAGGGGGTAGGGTGGGAGGGATGCTTCACTTGTAGACACTTGTTCAGGACCCTTATGTGGAAATACTATTGGGTTTTTATAGTCCATTATGAAAATCATATCCTGGAATGTCAAGGGATTGCGCTCCCCTCATAAGCGCAACATGATCTTAAAACACCTCAAACATCTCCGCCCTGATATCGTATTACTGCAGGAGTCTCATCTTTCTACTGATGATTTTCACAGAATGGAGAAAGTATGGGTGGGAAAAGTTTTAGGATCGGCGGCAAGTAACCGTAAAGCTGGGGACTCCTGATCCTTATAAACAGAAACCTCGCTCATACTGTTCATGCCTCGTCATGTGATGACGAGGGGAGATGGTGTCGTGTTCACTTGGCTGCCGGGGCGGGGGAGCTGAGTATATATAACATTTACGGGCCAAATGGGGACAACAAGCAGTTCTTCACAAACTTAGCAGCCCGGATAGGGAACGATCCTATAGAACAGAAAATAGTGGGAGGAGATTTCAATACTGTGGTTAGAGATGTTGAAGGTAGGAAAAATCTGCATATGGCTGTTAGAACTTCATACTCAAGAGACAACACGCTGGCACCGTTTCTTACTGATACAACATTAGTAGACTCCTGGCGAGTTACGCATCCCGATAGTCGAGAATACACTTTCTACTCGTCCTCTCATGACTCCTGGTCCAGAATTGACTACTTACTGGTAGGGACCACTATGGAGGCTAGAGTTGTGGATTCCAAAATACACAATCTCGTACTGTCAGATCATACACCAATTTCCATCACGCTTTTAGATCAACATCCTAAAGGGACAGACTACATATGGCGCTTTCCCACTTTCTTATCTTCGGATGAGAAGTTTAGGGATTTACTTAGAGAATGGTACTTAGAATACAAGGCGGACAATGCAGACTATTTAGATAAGCCATCTATCTACTGGGAGGCAGCCAAAGCAGTCCTTAGAGGATGGATTATAGCCTACACTGCTAATATGAAGAAAAAAGTGATGAAACAGTTGATGGATGCAAGCCACACACTGCGGACTGCATATACAGCATATCAATTAACTCCGGGTGTGCAAACAAAGCAGGAGTGGATGTCAGCGAGGCAAAATTTTGAACTATGGTATGACCGCAAGGCCCAAACGACCATGTCCCGAGTGACAGACAGATTCTTCCGCTATGGGAATAAATCTGGGCGCCTATTAGCCACTTTGATCCATAATACTAACAGACAACAACACATATTGGGCTTGTCTGACTCCCAGGGTATCACACAATCAGCTCCAGATAGGGTGGTAGCTATTTTGAGGGAATACTATGCCTCTTTATACCAAGACCCAGGACCGAGGGACTCTATGGCAGATTTCTTCCTTACTTTCTCCCCTCCCCCACCCAAGACCAACTGGATGTCTTAAACGCCCCCATAATGGAGCCAGATCTGCTAACTGCCATCAACACTTCACTTACACAAAGCACCAGGGCCGGATGGCTTCACGGGTGAATTTTATAAAATACTTAAAGAAGAGATTAAAGCTCCTTTATTGAGAGTGTTCAATGACTTATTATCAGGTACTCCACTGTCCCCTGCTGCTAACATGGCACATATTAAACTTATCCCAAAACCCGGCAAAGACACTCTGAAACCTTCCTCGTACCGGCCAATATCATTGATAAATGTAGACCTCAAGCTCCTTACCAAAATAATAGCAGATAGACTAGCTGTAATAATGCCAGGTCTAGTCTCACCTTCACAATCGGGGTTCGTAAAAAATAGATCAGCGGTTTCCAACATCCGCAAAGTCCTGACTATTTTGGATGCAGTAGTGGGATGTCCACTTAGGATGCCAGCTCCTTGTCTGGTTGCTATTGATGCGGAAAAGGTATTTGATAATGTTAGGTGGGACTGGCTGGAGAGGGTCCTGGATGCCATGGGTTTTCACGGCTCATTTAGAACCTTTTTGACTACATTGTATGCCTCTCCTCAGGCGAGGATATCTATACCTGGCTTCCTTTCCCAACCATTTACACTTTATAAGGGTACCCGACAGGGATGCCCGTTGTCACCTTTGCTTTTTGATCTGTCATTAGAGCCTCTAGTACGTATCCTGGAGGAAGGTGAGATCTTCAGGGGCATCTCAATAGGCAACCAGGAGGTTAGGACCTCTCTTTTTGCAGATGATCTATTGCTTTTCATGGCTGACCCTGAGGAAGATCTGCAGAAGGTGATGGACCTTCTTTTCCACGTTTGGTCCTGTCTCAGGAGTAAAGTGAACTCAGACAAATGTGAATTGTTACATTTAGGGACATCAACTAGGCCTATGGCCCTCCCCCCCTCCTGTAGCCAGGTAATGATTGCTAAACAATTTATAACCTATCTAGGCATAAAGATAGGGAAAATGCCACACACGCTTTATATGATGAACTATGTTCCCTTGTTTAAATCCCTGGCAAAAGACCTTCAAAGATGGAGCTCTCTTCCCCTATCGCTTACGGGAAGATGCCATCTACTTAAGATGGTCTGTTTTCCAAAATTACTTTACCCGCTTCAAACCATACCTATTCTTTTACGTCATGCAGACATTAGATCTCTTTACTCAGCCTTTTCCACCTTCATATGGGCTGGCAAAAGGTCAAGAATAGCCTTGACAAAACTTATGCTACCCAGAAGCAAAGGGGGCCTGAATATGCCCAACATTAGATTGTATAATCTGGCATGCTTGTTCAGGCACTGTGCTGACTGGATACAGCGTACAGACTATTACTCAAACTTCTCTCTAGGAGGGAGAGGGAAGCACGTAAGCTTAGTCAGAAATCCTTTTTGGCGTCCAGATTACTTAGTTTATGGGACCACCTGGAATTCCCTCAAGGGAAACTAAACAAAATGTTTGACCACTGGAGGCAGAAAGGTATTTTACTATCAACTACTTAGAAACCTAGGGGAAAGGAAACTTGAAACCACTCTATTTAAAAAATGGGAGAAGAAGCTTAAGATACAATTGTCTCCAGATGAGGTGATCCAAGGTTGGATGAGAGTTTGCAAAGCAGTGCCATGTGAAAGGTGGAGAGAATCTCACTTTAAACTACTGCACTCAGCGATATATGCCTTCAATTTCCCCGATAGGGCGCAGAACAGCTAATTTCTATCAGCCTGCCCCAAGTGTGATATGGACAAAGCAGATCTGGCTCATTGTATATGGCAATGCCCGTTGGTACAAGCTTATTGGGGTGATGTTGTTCCATGTGTTTGAAAAAGACCAGGCGCCGCCTCTGATAGTGGATGCGGCTCTGTTGGTATCTGTGAGATGCCTACCTCAGTGGTGGCTAAGACCTAGTGTCCCTCCGCTGCGGGAGGTCATCTCCCAGATGACGAATTTCATGTATATGGACAAAATGGATGTTGAACTACAGAAATAAAAAAGAACAGCAAGTTTTTTCAAAAAAAATGGAAGGTATTTATTACCAAACATATATCTCAACAGGACATCAGAGTACTTATGCATATTTTCAAGTATACTGAGTGGTATGCTACAGAATCCTTAAAAGGTACATTGGGGAAGCTGAGGTTAGACGTATGAGGTGTCTCTAGCGCTCCCACGGGGTATGGAAGTCACCATGGGATCTGAACGGTGTCTACATTAGATGGGCCGGGGTTGGGTTCTGTTTCTTATTGTGATCTCGAAACACGATTGTGTGCAACTGTGTGTTATAAAAATGTGAAATGTTTTTCACCTTTACTAGATGTATCATGTTCACAGTGATGTGTTTTCTATGGTGAATTTCAATAAAAAAATATATATAAAAAAAAAAAAACGAATGCCATATGCAACACATATAATGGCTAGAAATAGTGTTATTCTTCATGTACCCCCACATAACAGGTTAATCTGAAAAACTACTACTTTAAGACACCCCGGTCACGAAAAGTCATTATCATTTTATATGGTTTATAAGAGATGAGACAGTATTAAAGTGCTTAAAATTGGTTATGTTCTCGATTAAATGTCTTAGACAAATGCAATTAGACAACTCTGTTATCATATGAACGCTTTATTTCCAATGCTGTGGAGTCACATATTAACAAATAAAACACTACAGAAGGTTTTAGAACACAACATGGTTTTCAGCTTTGTACAGAGATATAAAATTAAAAATAAAAGTTCCATTAGCTGTACGGACATTTGTTCATATTAGTGTTTACATTGAAGAATTCCATGGTCCTGTATCATATATCCACCACATAGGATCTATTCCATCTAATTATTCATTACACAGTTATATTAACCCAATGGGCAGCAGACCAGACCACATAAAGAGTACTTAGGTTACTTTAGCTGGAATGTACAGCCACATGATCTTAAGGAAGATGTTACTAAAGGAAGTAGTCTTAATATATTGACTCATATTCTGTCATTGGTTTCCAAGCAGCTTTGTAAGTGTCTCCAATGCTGAAAGCATATGAGCAACAAATCTTCTATAGAACTGTTTGATATTATTAAAATTGAAAATGTGTATTTTTGCCTGAAGAAAATATTTACTGTCAGTTGTAGGAACTCCTACATGGTAAAAAGATTGGGAGTTACTATCCATCCATTAAAGGGGTTGTCCAAATGATAAAACATGCCCCCCAATGCCCGGCCCTCTCATATGGAATATACTTGCCCGATTTCCCAGCACCCGCATCGCTCCTGATCCCTGCATGGTCTCTGAAGAGCCTCCCTAGTGTCACTCGCAATTCTTGGGAGGCTTCCTTCCCGTCGCCAGATGTTTTGATCCGCACAACGGTAAGATGCAGCGGCGGCCGTGTGGGGAATGAGGAGAAACATGGGTGCCAGGGAGCACGGGTAAGTATAACCTATATGAGGGGCCCGGGCATTGGGGGGCATGTTTTATAGTTTGGATAACCCCTTTAATACCATAGAAAATCCCACGATGAGCAATTCCCCAATGTATATTTATTGGGTTAATTGCAATTGAAACATTTTTAAGCATGGCATCTCTCTCAGCCCACCATGACTGTAGATAGTCTATGGCCTATATCCCAATACAGATGACAGACTGGTATAAATGGTGATCTATAATTTACAAAATATAAATTGCCTACTGTACTGTACATCTACCCAGCTATTGCTCCTGCAAGAAGGAGGCATTAGGGTAATGACAATACATTAAGGATTTATTCAGTGTACATTTCCATAATATTTTAGGCACAGCAATTTAGAAGAGGGGACACTCCTTAAAGTTAAAGTTTAGAAACACAAGGCTGCTTTCTTCTAGAAACTGCTCACACATGTCCATTTTTTGTATTTTGTTGTGTTAGTTAAGTTTCATTGAAGTGATTGGAGTTGAGCTGCAATACCACACACAACCGTTTTTGGAAGAAAAGAGCCATATTTTTATAATCCTGGGCAACCCCTTGGAAACCTAATTAGCAAGAACACTGTAGTTCTCCAATATAGTAAAGAAAAATATGGTCATTTTAGTTCAACACAAAGTCTGGGTATCATTTTTCCTTTTACTGTGTTTGTCATTTGGTTTATTTGAGCTATTTAAAAAAATCTCAGTTGATTTGGTCTTTTAATAACTAATTCAAGTCTCTATTTTGGCCAATACAGAGGAAAACAGAAGCCTGTACAGGTTAACTACAGTTTTGACATGCCCTAGTAAATCCTCCCTCAGCTCAAATTGTTCTGAGACTGCCTGGGAAGTAAATTTGATCCTTATTTTTTCAAAGTGTCTGTTATAAATATAATGAGATTTTACACAATAATTTGAACACCATTCCATAAATACATGAAATAAATATTAAATACACGCCTCTTATCACCTCTCCTTATATACAATGCATAGCAAAATTATATTGGTCCAGAAAGGCAACATACATACAGTAGACAGTAACAATATAATATGATACACCACTGGGAAAAAAATCTGTATGAGATGTTCATGATATCCAGTGTCTCTGGGCACAGGAAAGGTCTTATTAGCCACCAATAGGTTTATCAATGAAAGAGGACTTATTATCATCATCAAGCCTTGACTCAAGATTTCACAGATTTAATTTAATACAGTCAGTGACAATAAAGCTATCCATACTACACATAAGATAAAAGTCAATGGCGAGTTTGGCCACTTCAGATGAGGATTATTTGAACATTTGTTGTTCGTGATGGCCAAAGGTAGACTTTAATCATCTGTCAGGTTGTAAAACTTTGGCCGTGGTCAGCCGACAATGCATGTGGCATGATCAACTGAATTTGGATGATTATTTGCAGCTTTTGCTCAAAGCCCACTCAGTTTTTTAATGTGGCTCCCTTAGTCACCAGTTTTGGCTGTCATGTTGCCGGTGCGATCCTTCATATGAAGGATCCCTCTGGTAATTGAATGGCTGCAAACTGGCCACTGCCTATCTAATGTGTATAGTCAGCTTAACACACGGTCACGTGCATCAGGTTTGTAATTGCCTTTAACTTTACATTGCAGTAGTGCTCTTTTTATAATTATAGTATGCATCATTAAAAGTAAACACAACACTCAAGCCATGGTTGTACTACAATCAAAGTTCACATGAAGTTATACCATGGCTATCAATTAAAAAGGATTGTATAAGATTAATGCTTTTTATTCAAGAACCTGCATCTCTCTTGTCTATGGGCTGTGTTCACTTGAATGGGGCTTGCATACAATTTAATGCATGTTTGATAAATAGCAGTGATACCTGTATGTATTGTAATACAAAATATGAAAATAAATAAACAAAATCAATCAATAAATAAATAGTTAATATTTCATTACGTCATACTGCATTACTTTCAAAGACTTGACACACAAAATTATTAAGGATTGGTGTCATAAGAGGTTCTGAATTATTCATCCACCTTTAAAACTGCTAGTAGAACATCGAAAGTTCTGGAAATAAACTTTTAGCCCAGTCCATTACATCAGATGAATACAACTTGTGTGCCACGGCCATCCAGATACTTCCATAACCTGTTGTTGTGATCTCGTTCTTGTCAAATGCTATATACCCTACTGTAAACTATCATAAAACACGCATACATGGGTTGATGATCAGGGCAATTATCAGGATGGAGAATTACTAGCATCTTTCCCAATAATTGCCATGTGCAGAGGTTCTGCTGATAACCCAATGAATGAGCAAATGTTCATTCTAAGCATTGTGGATGCAGATACCAAAATCACTGTTTTTTGTGCAGGAGATCGTGCTGGTAAACAGGGATCTGCTGCCCATAAACAACATATCTGTATGGGGATGAGTAACTGTAGCAGCGGTCACTCTTCCACTTACAGAGGAAGTGAATAGTGCATCATGTTTTGTTTCCGATAATCGACTACAAAGTTGGCCTGTGTAAAGGCGCCATAAGTAAGGATCTAAAAAAAACCTGAGTGAAAAAGGGAAATAAAACTGAACTTTTACTAGTATGATTAAAATTGTTGTGCTGCACCAGGTAATGACAATCACAAACATATACCAGGATGTAATAACGCACTGAGGGGCGTGTCTTTTGATTTGCTATAAGGTCCACTGACCCCCAGGGAGGCCTTTCTACATATTGTTTATTTATTCCCCTTTCTCTTTATTGGGTCTCAACATGACAAGGCTTGATTTGGGACTATATACTTTATATACCCTTTATATGTATTTTGTATGATACCCTAATTACCAAGGTTTCCCCTGACGAGTTATCAGACGAAACATGGCACGTTGGGACATATCTTTAGGGTTTAATAGGGACACCGCCCGGGTTAGGGTCGGGTATCCGGACGGGGTCGCCCCTGTCGGGCGGGTGCTCTGTATAGATAGGTAGGGCATTCCTAGCCCCCTCCCTCACTTAGGGTTTACTAGGGATAGTGATTCCCGATGCCTGTCTAATAGAGAAGCTGACCAGCCACCTGAACTTCTACACGCAGTGGATCCGCATCTATCCATTAAGAATTCTCTGTTGAGGCACTTCAAGACTGATAAGAACTTTCCAATGTGTGCGATTTAATGTGATTAGTGCCCCACTAGTGAGTATTCATTGTTTTTTGGTCTTGTGACGTTATACTCTACGGTTTCACTGGACTGGATATGTTATTAAATCCCGGTATATGTTTGTTATTGTCATTACCTGGTGCAGCATATCAATTTTAATCATACTAGTAAATGTTAAGTTTTATCTCCCTTTTTCCCCTCAGGGTTTTTTAGATTTGTATTGATACATTTTTTGGGAGCCATACTTGAGAATTCACACATTTTGATTTTCTTCTGAATTGCATATACACCATAAATAAGGAACTTAGGACAATGACGTAATGAAACGTAATGATCCAGAACAAATAAAGTCTGACTCTGTAAACATAGAATGCAACATAAAACAAGAAAACACAAGAGACTGTCAAGTCACCACCAAAACCAGTTTTGCACATTGGTATAAAATAAATACAAAGCAGCCATTGAATTAGCACATTAATAACACACAAGTAATACAAGTGTGAAGCAATCAGGAAAATGTTCGTTCTCACCCAGATTATTAAAATAAATATAACAAAATAAAAAAAAAACATTTTAACAAATCCAACAAATATCTTAAAGCAGCATAAATAAGAAATGACCAAGCTGGAAGTACATGATATAAAAGAAACATAGCCCATATACAATGTCAGGGAACATAATGATTTGACAGAGAATATATTAAAATGAGATTCCGTAGTGGTTGATACTTTTTAATAAAATCTCATTGCCATATCTTCTATTTACTGGCTAACACAGTACTAAGATATTTTTCAATATCTTTAACAAAATTGATAGAGAAGGCAAACTTACAAACCTCCCTTGTTAGAGTCCAAGCTAGGATCTTTCTAAAAGCAGATCCTCCAAAATGCTCCAAATCGGCACCAAAATTGGTGCCAAATTGAACCAAATTTTGGTGCTTTTATGACAAGGTGCGATCACATTAGTAAATAGGTAGTATTCTGCCAATTGTGTTACAGTGTAAAACAGAAACAAAAATCACAATCTCCAAAAATAACTGTTTCTTTTGTAGCACACTGATTTGATCCAGGGTGAGCAACAGTGAAGAAAATAAGTTATCTTGATGGAAATTGAGTGTGAAAATATTATACCGCACAATAAATACATAAATAAAATAAATACAAGAAATCAATCTGTAACTCTAGAGCTAAATATTTAGCCCTGGCAGAGTCATCACCCTGGAAACATGATATCTCCTTCCCCCTTAACCCAACATTCACCCATGGCAGATTTTTTCTTGGATGATTCAGGCATTCTTAAGGTCCTTTTACACGGGCCGATTATCGGCCGAAAAATCGTTCCTAGGAACGCTAGTGCCAGCCCGTGTAAAAGTGGCCCTAATCAGCCGACGAACGAGCAAAACGCTCATTCGTCGGCTGATTGGATCTTTTGGTTTCTACAAAAGATCCAATCTGTCGGGCGGACATCGGCCTGTGTAAACAGGCGATGTGCGCCTGACAGTATGGAGCTTCCCGGCCGCACGAGTGATACAGCGATCACTCGTGCGGCCCGGCGCTCGATTCATCGGGCCGTGTAAAGGCTCCCTGCCCGAGCGCCGATATCGCTGATCGGCGCTCGGGCAGGGAGACACATCGGCCCGTCTAAAAGGGCCTTTATACACAGGATCATTTTTCTCTTACTGATTGATTGGAGGATGTAGGATATTGATTCATTCACTAAAGTCATTCATTCACTGATCATCTAAAAATGAAATTTCAATTAGATTTAGTTGTGAAACCATATAAGGCTACATCCACATGCAATGTCATTTGCAGCTGAACAGTCTACTGTGAATCTGCTGCGAAATTCACAACAAATTCAAGTCTTTATATTCGAATTTGCCATGGATTTCACTCTGTTTATTCTAAAAGGTAGAATACTGAATAGAAATCCACTCCATATACTTGACACACTGTGGATTTAAAATCTTCATTGCATGTAAATTGACACTGTATTTTTTCCAGCACCTTATGCATGGATGAGGTTTTCTGAAGTCTCATCTACTTTGGTGGTATTGTAATGTGCTGCAGATTCAGCACATGCAAATCAAAAACTGGCAAATCTGCAGAGAATCTATCCTGTGTGGATGTACCTATTGCTTTCAGGGCTGAACAAATCATTATTAGTCATTATACTGGTGGTCTGGGAAATGTACTGCTGAGGGCAAACTGTTTGAGCTGTTTTCTACTGAAGCTAGATCATGAAAGCAAGAACTGACCTTTACAATGAACAGAATTTTATTCCCCTTTGAATATAGAGGAAAGATGTGCAGGTCCAGATAGAACTCTGCATTTGACATTTGATATGATCTTGCATTGAAAGTTTTATGTGGTTGGGGAGGAACCATGCACATTATATTGATATCACCCAAACCTGCTGATTTGTGTAGTACTGGCTGACCACCTAATGTTTATTGGTTCTCTTGGCTTTCTAATGACAACAGATGTCAGGGGAGGGAAGGATTGTGCAGTTCGATTTCAACATGCCTGATCATCTGTTCTTGAGGAAATAAGCCACTCCGAGTTGCTCTCCACATTCTGAACACATGCACGCCCAGACGAGCTGGTCTAAGCATGCATATTTAGTGAACGGGAAGGGGAGAAAGCTGCCTCCACACTTTTTAGCCAGCATAACGCCCCACTAATAAAAGGATAGGGCATTTGAAATCCAACAGGTCCAATTCTTATTCCCACCCCCCAACATCAGCCGATGGGCAGAGTTAGGAGGCCATCATACAGAAATGATAAGGCTTCCTACTTTCTGATACCTTCTGCAACTCTCATACGCTAATTTTTCCTACTTCTTGTTTTGCAGAATGAATGGATGTTAGAAAGGGGAAAATAAAGCTTCAATGAGAGACCTGCAATATGTGAATGCAGTTTTAGAATATGCAGCTATTATACACGGGTGACATGCCTTATATTTCCATACCACTTGCATATTCCATTTTTATCGCTGGATAATCACTAGAAAAACATGTTTAAAATCTAATGCTGCAAGATAATTGAAAGCAGCTCGGGGGACAATGGAGTGGATTCCAACACACATCCAATGTATAGAATTATATGCTGTGAACCATGGAGCTGAAAAGTATGTCTTTTAGACTGAGGAATGTCTATTTTATGGGGAACCTCAGTCAGCACATAGTTAAAGCTCATAAAGGATGGAAAGAGCACACTTATGAATGAGCTAACCTGTGCTCTCCATGGCTCTGGGTAGACTTGTACAAGGTCGCTGAGCATTAATTACTGCTTGTACTGAACATTGAGCTGATAAACATGTACACTGTCAGGATGATGAATGGTTAGATTAACTACAAGGGGAACGATAGGGCATGATTGCAAGGATTCTCTTGCTTTGTGTATGGTTTTCAAATAAGCGCATATGGGCAGATTAACCAACGTAATCATAGAGACTAAATGACTCCTGTCTTAAAACAGGGAGAAGTTCTGGACTGGGTCTGACCGTCCATACATGAGCTCTGCCGTGTCCCCTTTTATAAAGCTTCTTTGGCATTGCTAGCAGTTACAAAAACTGTTGCAGGTGTTTGATCCATATTAATAAACGTATCTGCATCAGTTTCCAAGACCCTCATATGCCAGTTACACAGCTGCAATGTAGCAATAAATCTTCTCCGGTATGCCACTACCACTCAGGGTTGCCAACCGTCCAGAAATTACAGTCCATAAAAATAGGCAACTTTTTTTTTTCTGTGTCCATAAATAAAAATAGACGTGTTTGTGATTTTTTTTTTTAGGCTAATGGTGTTTGACTAGGTTATTTTGGTGGTAATTACCATCATTTTACAACTAACAGTAAACACTGATAATGATTGATCAACAGTATACTGAGCTATAGACATGGATTACTTATAATCTACATCATTTATTATGGTTTCCAATTTGTCCATAAAATGTTGGCTGGCTGTGATTTTTGGATAAGTTGTTTAGAAAGCAGGTCAGCCTTTACACACTACAAACCCTTAGAATTTGCGACTGTCCATACAGTTTAATAGAAGAGGAGAAATGTAGTATTACATGCTGGACATTCAAATAAAATGCCCCATATGTTTGGGGTGGATCTGACAAAGCTGGAACATCTTAGGCTAAGTTCGCATCTGCAACAGGTGATTCCAGTAGTCTGTTCTGGCAAAGTAGCAGACTACAGGAGTTACCGTATCCGACATCGCCTGACACCACTAGATCCCCATTCACTATAATGGGATCCAACGGGGATCTGGCAGGTTTTCAGCATAAATGCTGGCTTTTGGCCGGAAATATACCACTGCATGGTGTTGGCCAGCTAAGAGCTGGCATTTATGCCAGAAATTGACTGCATCCCCCTTGGATCCCATTATAGTGAATTGGGAACTGGCGGTGTGTGGCGTTGTTCGGTTATGGCTGATGTGATGTACTCCTCCTTTGCCAGAACAGACTACTGGAGTATACAATGGAGATATGAATGACACCTTAGATGGCATAGATTATGCAGATTGATACATGCATAGTTGAATAAAAACAATAAATGACCCTCCCTGCTGGTTATGTTTTGAAGGGCTCTTCCCTCAATTGAGAAAGAGGCTAATTGATACTACCCTACATTGAAAAACTTGTGTCATCGATGTATAACTTCCAACTAAATTAGGTAGTGGCTGGTATTGGCTATATTGATCCAGCAGTTACATTACTTAAAGGGGTTGTCCAGGTTCAGAGTTGAACCTGGACATACCCTTAATTTCACCCAGGCAGCCCACCCGATGTTAGCATCGGAGCATCTCATGCTTCGAAGCCCTCCCATGCCCTCACTTCTGTTTGTAAACACACATTGACGGGCAGAGGCTTCCGCCCAGCAGTGTGTTCGGTGACGTCACCGGCTCTAATAGGCCGGCTTTAGCGCTGCCCTAGCCGTTTTACTGGCTAGGACAGTGCTAAAGCCCGCCCCCATCAGTGCCGGTGACGTCACCGGGCTCACTGCTGGGCAGAAGCCTCCGCCTGGCAGAGCCCGGTTCGTCACCTGAACCGGGCTAAATGCCTTTGCCCTGCACGATTTAGCGCAGGGCAAAGGAGGGCATCAGAACATGAGATGCTAAGATAAGGCAGGCTGTCTGGGTGAAATGAGGGGAATGTCGGGGTTCAGAGCTCTGAACCCGGACAACCCCTTTAGCCTTTTTGCCAGTGTCCTTTGAGGTTCTTTACAATGAGATGACTTAGTATCTAGGACATGGGCTGGTTTTTACTTTCTAGACCTCAGGGTCAGAAAAAACAAAGAATAACCATCCGATTATTAAACTGGTTGTCCAGGACTTTTCATGGCCCATCAGCATGCCTCACCACCACTGATCAGCTCTTTTTGAGTAGCTCCATTGCTGGAAATAGGCACTGGTGCTGCACAACTCCAATTGTAGTGAATGGGATAAGCATAGCTCGGGCTATCAATATAAAAATCCTAGAAAACCTCTGACAAGACTCTGGATAAATGACTCGACATTAAAGGGCTACCAGGTGGATTACGATTAAAAAAAGGTCCAACATGATGTAAAATAATAAAATAAGCCATACCTGTGCGACACTTCCACCTCAGCCAAACACTGGCTAAATGGGGTCACCTCTGCAGCCAGTGTCAAGAAAGACCAGGATGCAGAGATTTACGCAGGATTGTGAAGGTAACCATGGCTTATTGTTATTATTTTACATAGTTCAAGGTCAGTGGTGGTGAACCTATTGCACGGGTGCCAGAGGTGGCACTCAGAGCCCTCTCTGTGGGCACCCGCACCCTGGATAAAGTCTATGGTGTACCAATATGCCTTAGACTTTTCCTGCCATTCATCAGCACAGGGCGCACTATGAACAGCACAGGAAACGCACTGAATGTAGGCAGGATATTATAGCCAAATGATAAAGTACATGGAAGATATACTATATTGGAATGTAATACAGGTTAAATTGCCGTGTTGGCACTTTGTGATAAATAAGTGGGTTTTGGGTTGCAGTTTGGGCACTCGGTCTGTAAAAGGTTTACCACCACTGTTCTAGGTCCTTCTTATATTTGGAATGTCCCCTTTAATACAATGACTATGAAAACATATGGTGAAAAACTACAAATATGTTGGAAATACAGGTATGTGACTTATACATGATGTACAGCACTGTTTTGGAGGAGCGCTGACACTTTCCTTATGTGCAACATATCACCTATATAATGAGACAATCCCGCACCAATTTTCTGTTTCACAAATGACACACGTTTGACACTTTTCATACATGATGTCCTTTGTTTCCATATACCTTGGGGAGACAGTAGTGCACAGATTGTAAGATTTTTAGGTCAGGAACCTCGCGTTGCAGAATATTTTTCTATACCGTACGTCCACTTGTCCTTATATAAATTAAGAATATAAATAATGAATAAATAATTAATTAATCAGAAATGCCACAAATTGCTTGTGACGTACAGAGCTGACTGAGCCTCAGTTCGATTCGTCAGTTAAAGTAATAATTGCTCTTGGAATCAGAAGAATGGGGAGAACATCAGCACATTCTCAATTTGTAATATATATATATATATATATATATATATATATATATATATATATATATATATATAGGAACACAGTCACACTGGATTATTGCAGCTCAGGTGGATACCCACGATAAAGTCCTATGTGACTTCCTCCTGATAGCATCCTTAAACTTGCTAGCTGCAATTATGGACTCTTAGTAGCTGCCAGGAAATGGCTGTGGTTAACCCTGTCATGACTAAACTAATATGAAGCCAATTAGCATTTTCAGAGATGTCTTGTCCTTGAACATAGTATCAGCATTTGTGGCCCTGATGGTTTCTGGAAGCTGACTTCACATTTAGCATCTGAGTGGTTATTATGCCACATGCGTGCCATACTATGTGGTGTCGTGAAGACCTCCAGTCCTGACTAATAGGTACTTTACAATGACGGCACGGGGGGAATGAGGTGGATATCATGAGCTTGTACAAAAGGAGGAATTTGGACATTTCTTTTATGTATCCACATACCAGTTCTGTTCAGTGTTGTAGAGAAGGAAATTGCCACGTTATCAGAAGCATACCAGTGGACACGGATGTTTGTGATGAATATTTCATTAGCTGTGCTGCAGAGCTAGGTATGAATAACATGGAAGCCCAGGCCGGTATTCTCAGCGTCTGAGGCTGTCACAAGAGTCAGAACTTCGGCTCCAGCTTCTACTACGACTCCTACTGGGTTCCCGAGAGCTTCTGTTCCAGTCCCTGCTGCGGCTCCTGCTGTGACTAAAGTAACTGCGACTTCTGGACCTGCTTCTTGGATTGTACCACGAAGGGGTGCTGCTGTCGCTGCTCGATGATGAAGGGCTAGGCCGGTAATATGGGATGGGCCTCTTGCGAGCACTGTTTGGAGAATGACAGACACATTAGCACAGCTTGTGATGGATTTCCATTGCTGAGATGCCAAGTTGCTTTAGGTCACAAGTGCCATGTAAGGACAGGGCTGGTTATTTTTAGATTATACATTACTGATGATCTCCGCAGGAAATTTATATGAAATATTACTGACCTGAAATCCCTCAGATTTAATGTTTATTTCAGACATGGTATCTAGATCTGCTAGATTTTTTTGTCTTATGTTATTATCTATCTGCATCAAGGAAATAATAAGCACACAAGTGACATTAAGAATGACTATTAGTTGCATGTAAATTCATTATTTAATTAAATCATACAGTATGTAGGCTTATAAGAAGTCCAGGTATCTGAACTATAAATGTTATGTGGTAAAATATATCTAGGGCAAAATGATTTACAGGAGTTTAGCATATAGTTTGAACCAAATTCTTGTCTTTGGATCATATGCAAATGAATGCAAATATACTAAATCACACATAATAAATCTCATAAATTGTCATCTGAGTCACAGAACTAGGACACCCATGTGGCATGAACCTGCACTTCATCATACTAGTAGCAAAAATATAAGCAAATTAATTCACATTTGTAAATGCAGCTTGTGCTAGAGTTTAGGCCTTGTGCACACTGCCATATTATTGCTCCTCACAGAGACATAAAATTACATCTATAGAAGTCTATGGGGCCATACTGTTCCTGAATATGTCTCTGATTTAATACAGAGGCATACCTTTTTTTTTTTCTTTTTTTTTAATGACATGGAATCCAGCAGTAAAATATCGGGGCATGCTCCACTCAGGGGTACACCTAGTTTTTCTGCTGCCTGAGGCAAGAACTAAAACGTTGCCCACTCCATTCCAATTTCTTTACCTAACCCTTTGCCACAATGAAAGGACTCATTGCCCATGGCCCTTCCGCTGCCCCCTCTTGCCCCTACCTGGTGCTGCCTGAGGTGATCGCCTCACCTGGCCTCATTGGCGGTGCACCCTTGGCTCCACTGGATGCTGTATTATGGAGGGATTGTGCCCTAGTAGCAGTGCTTTTGGGAATGGTGTAAGGACACCTCCTTAAAGGGGTTCTCCGAGTTATATATATTGATGACCTATCCTCAGGATAGGTCATCAATATCAGATCGGAGGAGTCCGACACCCGGCATCCCCGCCGATCAGCTGTTTGAAGAGGAGGCGCGCCGTACCAGCGCTGCCTCCTCTTTACTGTTTACATGCTGGCCGTAACGGGGGTAGTGGTGAGTAGGTGTAATTACACCTAACTGCCCCATTCATTTCAATGGGAAGAATCGCTTCCATAGACTTGTATGGTAGCGATTCTTCCCATTGAAATGAATAGGGCAGTTAGGTGTAATTACACCTATTCACCACTACCCCCGTTACGGCCAGCATGTAAACAGTGAAGAGGAGGCAGCGCTGATATGGCGCGCGCCTGCTCTTCAAACAGCTGATCGGCGGGGGTCCTAGGTGTCGGACCCCCGCCGATCTGATATTGATGACTTATCCTGAGGACAGGTCATCAGTATATATAACTCGGAGAACCTCTTTAATACAGTGTTTTACAGTGCTCTACGAAGACATCATAAAGTGGTATGTGTATGACGAGCCCTACAGCAGTGTAACTACAACAACTTTCAAGCAGCAGAAATCAAATCTCAACATACTGTAAAATTGTTTGCTCTCCGTGATTTTTGTTTCATTGTCCAGAAGTAAATGAAAGGGAGTTGGTAAACTTGCTTTCAGTGTCTTCCACCTACTGTGTTTTAATTTGTTGCCCACTGACGTATACTGAGGAGTAATGGCTAAAATGCAGATCTACATCTGGCTAAATGCCCATTTAATGACAATGACATGACATCTGCCCTTGTTGAGGCACAATTTTTGGACGCTGGGTCCCAACAAGTTACTTTTTTTTCCAATAAAACCATGTTTAAACACATGTGCCCACAATAAGGGAAATTTTTGGAAGGTTTCTATGTGAAAATGCATAACACATGCGTTTACCCATAGCTATATACAGTGCCTTGCGAAAGTATTCGGCCCCCTGGAACTTTTCAACCTTTTGCCACATTTCAGGCTTCAAACAAAAAGATATAACATTTTAAATTTTTGGTGAAGAATCAACAACAAGTGGGTCACAACTGTGAAGTGGAACGAAATTTATTGGATCATTTAAACTTTTGTTGTAATAATAAAACTGAAAAGTGGGGCGTGCAAAATTATTCGGCCCCATTTACTTTCAGTTCAGAAAACTCACTCCAGAAGTTCATTGAGGATCTCTGAATGATCCAATGTTGTCCTAAATGACTGATGAAGATAAATAGAATCCACCTGTGTGTAATCAAGTCTTCGTATAAATGCACCTGCTCTGTGATAGTCTCAGGGTTCTGTTTAACCCTTTCAGTACCGAGCCACTTTTCACCTTAAATCCCAGGCCGATTTTTGCAAATCTGGTGTCACTTTATGTGCTAATAACTTTAGAACGCTTTTACTTATCTAGGCCATTCTGAGATTGTTTTCTCGTGACACATTGTACTTCATGACTGTCATAAATTTGAGTCAATATATTTCACCCTTATTTATGAAAAAATCCCAAATTTACCAAAAATTTTGAAAAATTAGCACATTTCCAAATGTCAATTTCTCTACTTTTAAAATACATAGTAATACCTCCAAAAATAGTTATTACTTAACATTCCCCATATGTCTACTTTATGTTGGCATCATTTTGTAAATGTCATTTTATTTTTTTAGGAAGTTAGAGGGCTTAGAAGTTTAGAAGCAATTTTTCAAATTTTTCAACAAAATTTCTCAAACCATATTTTTGAGCACCAATTCAATTATAAAGTGATTTTGTGAGGCTTACCTAATGGAAACCCCTATAAATGACCCCATTTTAGAAACTACACCCCTCAAGTTATGAAAAACTGATGTTACAAACTTTATTAACCCTTGAGGTGTTCCACAAGAATTAAAGGAAAATGGAGGTGAAATTTCAAAATTTCACTTTTTTTGGTAGATTATTCATGTTAAAGGGGTATTCTCATCTTCGACAATGGGGGCATCACTAGGATATGCCCCCATTGTCTTATAGGTGCGGGTCCCACCGCTGGGACCCGCACCTATATCCAGAACGGAGTGGGGAGCGCTGCGCCTGGAGGACCCCGGGTTTCCGGGGGTCCGGCCACCACCAGGCGCAGCTCCCCGCTGCGCTCATAGAAATGAATGGGAGCGCAGCGCGCAAGCGTGGCCACTGCTCCCATTCATTTCTATGGAGCCGACGGAAGTAGCCGAGCCAGTGCTCGGCTATTTTCGGCGGCCCCATAGAAATGAATGAGGACGGCTGCGCATGCGCAGTGCACCCTCATTCAGTTCGGGGTCTCCGTTCTGGATATAGGTGCGACCCGCACCTATAAGACAATGGGGCCATATCCTACCGATATGCCCCCATTGTCTAAGATGAGAATACCCCTTTAATAACACAGCAAGCAATAACACAGCAAGGGTTAACAGCAAACTAAACCTCAATATACATTGCTCTGATTCTGCAGTTTACAGAAATACCCCATATGTGGTGGTAAACGTCTCTATGGGTTTGTGGCAGTGGTCAGAAGGAAAGGAGCGCCATACGGATATTGGGGGCAGATTTTGCTAGAATAGTTTGTAGGCACCATTTTGTAATTGAGAGACCCTGACGTACCCCTACAGTGGAAACCCTCAAAGAGTGACCCCATTTTGGAAACTACACCCTTCAATGAATATATTAAGGGGGGTACTGGCCACTTTGACCCCCTAAGCGTTTTACGGAATTTGGAAACACTTGGCTGTGAAAATGAAAAGTTTCATTTCTTCCAATAAAATGTTGCTTTAGCCCCAAATTTTTCATTTTCACAAGGGGTAACAGGAGAAAATCACCCCATGATTTGTTCCCCATTTTCTCCTGAATACGGCAACACCCCATATGTGGTGGTAAACTGGTGTGGGGGCACATGGCAGGACTCAGAACAGGAGGAGCGCCATATGGATTTTACAACACAGATTTTGATGGAATGGTTTGAGGGAGCCAATGATTTTTATTTTTTTGAGTTATTGTCTTATGTGGGGGCTCATTTTTTGCGGGACGAGATGGCGGTTTGATTGGTACCATTTTGGGGTAAATACGCCTTTTTGATCGTGTGGTATTACACTTTTTGTGAGGCAAGGTGAAAAAAATGGCTGTTATGGCATAGTTTAAAAAAAAAATTTTTTACAGCATTCGCCTGGGGGACCAACTCATGTAATATTTTTATAGAGCAGGTTGTTACGGACGCGGCGATACCCAATATGTCTATCTTTTTATTTTTGGAAAGTTTTACACATTAGATTTATTTTTGAACAGAATAAAATCTTTTTTTTGTATTTCCATTTTCAGAGAGCCATATTTTTTAAATTTTTTGGGCAATTGTCTCAGGTAGGGTATGATTTTTGCGGGACAAGATGACGGTTTGATTGGTACCATTTTGGGATAAATATACGCCTTTTTGATCGCCTGCTATTACACTTTTTGTGAGGCATGAGGGGAAAAAATGGTTGTTTTGGCATAGTTTTTATTTTTTATTTTTTGCAGCATTCGCCTGGGGGGCCATCTCATGTAATATTTTTATAGAGCAGGTTGTTACGGATGCGGCGGTACCCAATATGTCTAACTTTTTTATTTTTGGAAAGTTTTACACATTAGATTTATTTTTGAACAGAATAAAATCTTTTTTTTGTGTTGCCATTTTCAGAGAGCCATTTTTTTTATTTTTCGGGCGATTGTCTCAGGTAGGGTATGATTTTTGCGGGACAAGATGACGGTTTGATTGGTACCATTTTGGGATAAATACGCCTTTTTGATCGCCTGCTATTACACTTTTTGTGAGGCATGAGGGAAAAAAATGGTTGTTTTGGCATAGTTTTTATTTTTTATTTTTTGCAGCATTCGCCTGGGGGGCCATCTCATGTAATATTTTTATAGAGCAGGTTGTTACGGATGCGGCGGTACCCAATATGTCTAACTTTTTTATTTTTGGAAAGTTTCACACATTAGATTTATTTTTGAACAGAATAAAATCTTTTTTTTGTGTTGCCATTTTCAGAGAGCCATTTTTTTTATTGTTTGGGCGATTGTCTCAGGTAGGGTATCATTTTTGCGGGACAAGATGACGGTTTGATTGGTACCATTTTGGGATAAATACGCCTTTTTGATCGCCTGCTATTACACTTTTTGTAAGGGAAGGTGACAAAAAAATGTCTGTTTTGGCACGTTTGTTTTTTTTTTTACTGCATTCACCTGGGGGGGTGGATGACGTGATATTTTTATAGAGCCGGTCGATACGTACGCGGCGATACCTAATATGTTTATCTTTCTTTTTTTACCTTTTTTTTCAAATTTTTTAAAACTTTTTTTCAAAGCTCCTCCCCCCGCCCGATCAGAGCGCCGTACATGTACGGCGCTGGGACTTGTGTCCCGGCTTTTTGCACAGTACATGTACGGCGCAGGGACTCTAAGGGTTAAAGCACAGAGAGCATCATGAAGACCAAGGGACACACCAGGCAGGTCTGTGATACTGTTGTGGAGAAGTTTAAAGCCAGATTTGGATACCAAAAGATTTCCCAAGCTTTAAACATCCCAAGGAGCACTGTGCAAGCGATCATATTGAAATGGAAAAGTATAAGACCACTGCAAATCTACCAAGACCCGGCGTCCCTCTAAACTTTCATCTCCCATCAAGGAGAAGACTGATCAGAGATGCAGCCAAGAGGCCCATGATCACTCTGGATGAACTGCAGAGATCTACAGCTGAGGTGGGAGAGTCTGTCCATAGGACAGCAATCAGTCGAACACTTCACATATCTGGCCTTTATGGAAGAGTGGCAAGAAGAAAGCCATTTCTCAAATATATCTATAAAAAGTCTTGTTTACAGTTTGCCACAAGCCACCTAAAAGACACACCAAACATGTGGAAGAAGGTGCTCTGGTCAGATGAATCCAAAATCGAACTTTTTGGAAACAATGCAAAACGATATGTTTGGCGTAAAAGCAACACAGCTCATCACCCTGAACACACCATCCCCACTGTCAAACATGGTGGTGGCAGCATCATGGTTTGGGCCTGCTTTTCATCAGCAGGGACAGGGAAGATGGTTAAAATTGATGGGAAGATGGATGGAGCCAAATACAGGACCATTCTGGATGAAAACCTGTTGGAGTCTGCAAAAGACCTGAGACTAGGACGGAGATTTATCTTCCAACAAGACAATGATCCCAACATAAAGCAAAATCTACAATGGAATGGTTGAAAAATAAACGTATCCAGGTCTTAAAATGGCCAAGTCAAAGTCCAGACCTGAATCCAATTGAGAATATGTGGAAAGAGCTGAAAACTGCTGTTCACAAACGCTCTCCATCCAACCTCAAAGAGCTCCAGCTGTTTTGCAAGGAAGAATGGGCAAGAATTTCAGTCTATAGATGTGCAAAACTGATAGAGACATACCCCAAGCGACTTGCAGCTGTAATCGCAGCAAAATGTGACGCAACAGAGTATTAATGCAAGGAGGCCGAATAATTTTGCGCGCCCCACTTTTCAGTTTTATTATTACAAAAAAAGTTTAAATGATCAATAAATTTTATTCAACTTCACAATTGTGACCCACTTGTTGTTGATTCTTCACCAAAAATTATTAAATTAAATTAAAATGTTATATCTTTTTGTTTGAAGCCTGAAATGTGGCAAAAGGCTGAAAAGTTGCAGGGGGCTGAATACTTTCGCAAGGCACTGTATGTCAGTGTCACAATTGGACCCAAAACGAATTTCAAGTTCTGATCTCTACTGCAGATGTAAAATTGGCATAAATTCATCAGTACATTTATAATGAGTATTAGAAGTTATAGGGTAACACCTCAACTTGGCAGGAAACTCTTAAAGGTGGCTATATATAGCTGTTGGCCAGTCAGTTATTTCTCTCTCCTGTGCAGGCTAGTAGGCTACTGACACAAACCTTTGGCAGCAGTGAGTACATGAGGAGCATGAGCATGAGTACAAGAGGATTGAGCATGGATATTCAACATGCTTGATCCTTCATTCCCCTGACATCATATATTGGTGGAGAGTAGGGACAACCCTATACACATAACATAGTTGGCCGAGCCTGGCGAAATCACTAGCTTAACTCTAATGTGTATGAAGGTTGTGAAGGTTGTGAATGCTATAAAATAATATCTATTACGTATCCATTTGCATAATTATGTATTGTCTATCACGAAAGACAAGCAAGTTTTATTAATAGTATATTCTATGACAGCTGGCTTCTTGGAACTCTTCACAGCTGAAGTTATTTGGCGATTAAAAGGTCATTTGAGCTTGGCTAAATATTATAGCAGGATGGTAGCATCTCTGGATTGAATGTTTATTAGAAATAAAGGGGAATTATGAGTTCACTTGTTTTTAGCCAGTTTGTTACTTGCTCATAATGTTAAATAAATGGTGATGATCTTTACTTAATATCTGAATGTTGGGATGGCTAACCCCCAGCACCCCTGTCGATTAGTTTTTTGAAGAGGCTATGGCACTCCAGTAAGCTACATGACCTCTTTCTTGGCCAGTGTCATAATGTGCAGTGGACACATGGCTAATTTGCAGCTCAGTGCCACTTGGTGAATGAGTTTGGAATATAATAATAATCACAGCCGTTATACAATGTACAGCACTGTGTTTCATATGCTTCCTTAAACAGCGGACTGGCGGGTGTGCCGGGAGTGGGACATTCACCGATCAGATAATGATGACCTATCCTGAGAATTGGTCATCAATATTCTACTCACAGAGAAGCCCTTTCAGTATTTATATCCCCTTGTTTACCTAGTGATCCTTCTTGCTTCCAGGTGACTTGGAGAATTTCTTCTGCGCTTTCTCAAAGGTGAATAAGAGCTCCGTCTTGTCCTGTGACCTCCTTTACGAGTTTCTTTTTCCCCAGAATCATACTTGTTGTTTCTCTCTCGATCTCTGTTGGAATCAATTTAGAATTTTGATATTTAAAGAATAACTTTTCTGTAATGAAGAGAAAACAATTCATATTGGACCAGATTTACAGTACTAATGTTTCTGCACCTAAAATCTGTCTAAAAAGTGGAGTAAACTGGTGCCATTGTTGTGCAATTTGACACAACTAGGGTTTCTAGCAGTTTATTCTGATCAGTAGGACATTTTATGCAAATAGAATATACTGCAGATATAGAAGATTGTCAAACATTGGGGGGTTAAGAAGATGAAATTGAAAGCATTCTGCTTAAGGTAAAAAAGAAATCTTACAAACTTTGGATGCAGGATGACTGTAAATTACTATGGATACTGGAGATGAGTGATTTTTCTAACTTGTACAGGAAAACGTACATACAACAGCATCTTATAAGAGATAATCTGATTCAGGGAGCAGATCACATCATCTTCTAACACAGTACAGTGGACAGAACTTGGTACAACAAAATATTAAGTAGGTACAAACTGATGAAAGTATATAAGCTATTGTAAAGATATTCCTATGAATGAATGAATGAAGCAGGATTGTAAATTGCATTGTAAATTAATTTTAGTAAAGCACCTGCTTGGACTGTAGCGAGAGTAACTGGGACTTCTTCGTGTTCTTGAATTTCTACTTCCAGTGCTCTTCCTGGCTGATTTAGAAGAATAGCTGGGGGATCTAGAGTATGACCTGCAATGGTTTATAATAATTATCTGACAGCTCTTGATAGATACATTTCTTAGAATACATTTCTTTCAAAATACCACCTTATGGCTTGACTTTAAACTTCAAATAGTTGGATCAAACTTGGTGTTTATTTAGAAAGCACAATGCAGCATGGCCATGCTGCCATGCTGTATTGTGCTTTCTAAATAAACACCAAGTTTGATGAAAATATTTGGAGTGCTGCAGATTACTACACAAATGTTTATGCAGGACCTTCAAGCCAGGACCTGAAATTACTGCGTTCACCCTTAACTCCCCATTTGAGGATTTTGTTTAAAATGGATATTTGAAACCTGGTTACAGGTATTGCTGTGCTGCTTCTACCTGTCTTTTGTTGATACTCTTGACTTTAAACTTGTCAGCCCCGGCCACCTACATTAGTATACTACATTTGGTTTATTATAGTATTTTTAGACTGTGGAATAAAAGTTACATTTTATTTTTAGACTGTGGAATAAAAGTTACATTTTAGTGGTGTTGGTCTGTGATATACACTCTTTCCTATACCCCACTATATATCTATCTGACCATCTGACGGTCGACCAGTCAGAACTGTTAGTGTCACCTACATTAGTATAGTCAGAAACTCCTTCAACTGACTACAGGCTGCCATAAAAATTTCAAAAGGTGGTCTGTAGCCCACTGGGGCTTGTTAATTATTGAAATCAAACAGATCTAAACAAAGAGCTCACTCTCATAGTGAATTCTAGCAGTGCTATACTGCGATCTTAATGTAACGTGGCCACAGCCGCCATGTGACCTTGGCCTTAATGGGAAGTTCATGGAATTATTAAAGGAGGTTCCTGAGATAAGAACATTAGTGGCCTGTTCTTACAAAAGTCCTGACTCTTAGCACCCCTGCCGCTCTTTTCTTTGAAGTATAGAAAATGTTTTTCCTAACTAGAGCTGAATGTTATCTGTATACATCATACCATGAGCACATAGTAGGCTGTAAACTTACCTTGCACCTGAAGAAATGGATCTGCTTCGAGATGTTCTGTCTGAAGATGACCTATAGTAAGAGGAATAAGAGCTGATGGAATGACTTGAGCTACGGGAGTAAGACCTTCTGGTGCTTCTGTATGAGGAGCTTCGTGATTGATGTCTGTGTACAGATGTTCTGTCAGGTGATATGTCAGATACACTTTTGTGTTCCTCAAGGCAGCCGAGACAAGAGGACAAATCTCTGAAGAAGAAAGAGACCCAACTCTTAATTTATGTATATATAGCAAAGTACCATACTGTTCATGTTGGACAATATGGGAAGATGGACAATACATAGAAATGCTTGGTTTTAATGAAAATGTTTTTGATAAAATTCCAGACAACTAGTGTATTAATGTAGCCTTTTCAAATTTTTCACATCTCTTCACCTTTTTGCCGGTGTCCGTGAATCTTCCAAATGAAGTGATGAATCTTTACTAAAGGAAAAGCAGCTGGCAGATGAATTCCCTGAATCAGAGATGTTGTCACTGTGACCATTTGGAGTCTTCGCAGATGAAGGGACACGTCCAAAACCCTGATGAATAGGACTCTCTTTGTCCTGGTTAATCTTCAACACAGAGGAACTTGTCTGCATCGAGGGAGGGGTGCATAAATCATTTCCCGAGTCATACTCGTTTGAGACATCCTTCTGACAACCGCCATGATTCTCTGTTGTGACCAAAAGGCCAGGGACTGATTGAGAAATCTGAAAACACAAAAGAGTGTTGACATAGGTGGAACCCAACACTTGTAATGCAACTTGTCATGTAGTGCCACAGTCACTTTCCAGAATTAATTTCTTTTTTTTTTTTTTTAATTCTGCATATGCTGTATATTTTATTAACTGGAAAGAAAATAGAAGAAAAACAAAGAAGAGGGTATGGAAAAATGAAAAAGAAAGGAGAAAACTGAAAAAAAAATATCTGTATAGAAAGTAAACAGAGGTGCCTGCAGACAGTGAGAGCTGCAATGATACTGACACCATGCACGATTTTGGCATGCACCCATAGAAAAAGAATGAGAAAGAAAAAGGAACTGCTGTAAATGTAATGAGCTTTCTCTCTGATTAAACATTGGCTTAGTAAATGGGACACAGGCTTCAGAGGAGAATTGCTGCATTTAATGTAGCTGTTATCAAGTACAATGGTGCACAATGTGTTCTACAGATTTAATTACAGTATTGAAAGAGACAAAGCTGCACCTTTTAGTGTAGAGGGGACTAGCAGTCAGACAGCTCGGGCCAAGTGCTCAGGTCTCGTCATCTTTTTTTAATACTATTTTTTATACAGACATAAAGTGAAAATGATGCTTGAATATTACTAACAAACAGGCAAAAAGCTCAGAGCTGAACCCGGACATACCTTTAAATTCACCCAGGCAGCCCCCCTGAACAGGGCATCGGAGCATCTCATGCTCCGATGCCCTCCTTTGCCCTGCGCTAATTAGCGCAGGGCAAAGGCATTTAGCCCGCTTCCGGTGACGTACCGGGCTCTGCCAGGCAGTGAGCCCGGTGACATCACCGGCGCTGATGGGCGGGCCCATTACAGCCGGTGACATCACTGAACTCACTGCCGGCTGGAAGCCTCCGCCCGGCAGTGTGTTATGTAAACAAAAGAGCCCTTGCCCTGCGCGATCCAGCGCAGGGCAAGAGAAGGCATCAGAGCATGAGATGCTCCGATTCCCTGTTCAGGCGGGCTGCCTGGGTGAATATAAGGGTATGTCCGGGTTCAGCTCTGAACCCGGACAACCCCTTTAAGTTTGAAAAAAAACTGAGTGTATGACATTTGTGAGTCTGTATAGAACTACAGTATATTTGACACAGTAAGGTATATTTGACTAGCGCATATATTTGATGCAGTAGTAGCATATCACTTCAACTCTACCTTACTACTCTGTGCCATTGGCTAATCCAGTTTTTCCATCCGAAGGCCTTATTCACATAAGACCTAAATCCTTGTTTGTGTATTAAATTAGTAGCACCTCTTTTCACCATTGCATTCACCCTCTAGTTTTTAATTCCTCTAATACATTACTAATATTCCTCTGGACCTCCAATATATATGCACAGAGGAAGTCTGGTCTTTAAAACTGGCAAGAACACCGATTGCAGACATTTAACCCCTTAGATGAGATGTTTAAATGTGACAACAGCATCTGAGAGCTGAAAACCCAGAAGCAGACACCAGCAGACATCTTTCCCCAAGAGGAATAATTTTTGGATGTTTTTTTAATTTTAAAAAGCATTAAAAACCCAGTGGTGTAATGTCTTTTTAAACAGACTTTTGTTACCACCATCTACCATCTGCTGACCCATAGCCATATATGTTGCTGTCACTTTAGCATTACTAATGTTGTCTTGGTGTTCGAGAGCTGGAAAAAGGTTGGATACAGTCCTAGGAGATCTTAGATTGCCATACGTGCCTTTTCAGGATAATCTGAGCACTTTCTATTGGGGTCAAATTTATTAATCAAATTTGCTGACCCGATATGTTCAAATGAATTTCAAGAAATTTGTTTATCATCAGTGCAAGAATTTGGACGACATCTGCATGGAGTTTGTATGTTCTCCCTGTGTTTTCTCCAGGTTCTCTGGCTTCCTCCCACACTCCAAAGACATAGTGATAGAGAACTTAGATTGTGAGCCCCATTGGGGACAGTTGGATGCTGATGTCTGTAAGGTGCTGGGGAATATAGTAGCGCTATATAAGTGTATAAATAAATAAATATATAGTGGGATGATTATGCATTGCTACCATGGTAAAAGTCCCTATTGACATATTTGTCCAATTCCTGCTTACTTATTAGCTCTTTCGCTCACTAATCAACTTTTTACTGTTCATGAATCTCAGTTTTAACTTTAGACTAGGATTATTTTGATTCAGCTTCTCCATAAGTACAAAATAAAGAATTATGCTCATATAAAAATACATATGGTCACTTTCCCATTTTATACAAAATGCAAAATGATCAATCTTTCATAGATTTGTGTGGGGATATGGGATGCCCATAACAGTACCACCTCAACTGTGGATATGACAGTAATAAAGTTTCAGGAAATTTAAAACAATTTCACTATGTAGGTAAACGTAATTACCTCTCATGCTAAAATACTTTACTGTTTCAAAACTATTATAGTGGATATGGAACAATTTCCTTTACATCAAAGCTAGCGAGTCACATACAGTATGTAATGAAACTTCTTCTTCCAATCACTTCAATACATTTACATCCACCCAATAAAATCATAAACTTACAAATACACACAAAATGCAGTCGGTAATGGTATTGAAGAAGTTCTCCTTTGGAACAGGTCATTAATATCAGATCTGGCAACCCCGCCAATCAGTTGTTTGAGAGTAGCCCCATGCTGAGACTACACAACTCCATCTATGGTGTAGTGGACAGAGCTGGTACTGCAGGGCTGTTATTGATGACCAATCCTATGGATAGGTCATCAACTGTTATATATCATGGAAGGTCCCTTTAATTTTCAAGTTACACTGTCCATTTTCAACAATGCCAGTGGCTCGTTTAACTGTTACATTTCTTTATAGATTTGTGCAAACTATAGAACGGGGAGAACATTTATATGATTGCCTGCCTGCTTTATTGATGGCACCTTATGGATTACAGACCGCTGTAAAATGTTCAATCTTTATAGTCATTGTGGGAAGGTATCTGCCTGCAAAGGAATAACAGATACAACTCGTATATTAAAAAAGTGAGTCTCCAAAACAGAGAACAGAATAACCTCACCGAAATACAGTAATTATTTTTCTGGTCTCTCATGCTTCCCATGTCAGCTTTCTTTTTGTTATCTTGTTTTTTCATTATTTTGCTAGAATTATCCAAATGACTTATTCACAAAAGGCATTAGTAAGATATTCCAAATGCTAAATAGCCAGGTAATAATTACAAGCGCTATTACAGGTAATTTCTAATGCCAAGGTTGTCAGCCAGCATTTAAATGAAAAGTAATATGTAGAAATGTCTGTTACATATAAACAGGGATCTTCTTAAGATTTGGAAAGGTTTTTTATATTCTTAAAGAAACTGTAGAAATTGTATTGACTTGTGTGTGATGACCCTGAATCTGAAATGAATTATGTAATGGCAGTACAATGTATGTCATCATTCCTGTTCGGGTAACAGTTCAATGGTATGTAACATGCAAAATGTCAGTTTAATGTTTGCTGCAACTATGCCTGCATCCACCTTAGATGGTTTGTCGGTGGTTTGTCATGTCCACAGGGACTGTAAGGTTAACAAACGGTTAACTGGACCAAGGGGTCACAAAGACCTTTTTTCATCAAGGTGATGGAAAATAGGGAGGAATGCAACAAGTGCTGGGCCCAGGGGCAAATTGGCCATAGACCTTACTGGGAAATTTCCCGGTGGGCTGATGTCCAGGGGGCCACCCAAGCTCTCCTGATGGCTGCAGGCCAGGTGCATAATGATCTGATGCTCAACGGCCGCAGTTGACCTCTTGAACCTCATACTGTGGAGAGGGTGGCAGTATTTTATGCTGTACTGTGATATTTGGTACTGCTGGGGTGGTACTTTGTGCTGCACTATGGTATTGCAGGCACTGTCTACCTCTGTTGTCCCTTCCTACTTGTGTTGCCCCGTCTTCTATCAATTTAGTCTCACCTACAATATGGGACCACTTTTAGTTTTTTTCCAGGGCCACTTTAAGTTCCCAATCCGCCACTGGCTGGGCCCCAGTCTGACAGATACTTTAAGGCCTCTCTCCTCTCTGTGCATTACAGGTTGAAAATACAGAAACTGTTCCCTCGGCAATGGGAAGGCACACAATTAGTCAGATCAATGTACTTTGCCTGGTCACTGCTGGGAATGATGAAAGTAAGCTGACAAGCTGCATCTTCAATTTTCAGCAGAAATTGACATAAATAATGATACATTAATACTAGGTCATAAGATTTTATCTGACTACGTTGGAAATCTTTTTTGCATTACAAGCTTTTAGATTCTACTTGTTCTTTCAAAGGTCCGGATAAAGATCCGTATCTACCAATTTCATATTCATTTTGTTTAATTAATGTTATGTTTGATGTGTTGCTGAAAGCTATTTGCTGTATCTACTTTGTTCTAAAACGACTCCTTCATCTGATTCCAGATCAGAAGCCCTTCCCATCAGTTACGGCAGCACTGACATGTCTCATATGACAGAAGATTGGGAGTCAAATTTCATTATTTACATTATTTTCAATGATGCACTGCTGATTAAAAGTAGAAATTGCACATGTACTTGTCAATGTGTTCCTATGTATTTCTATCTATCCATCCATTTAGGTCCACACAGTGTGGTGCAAGTCTTTGCAAAATCTTTTTAAGCCAAAATCAGAAATGAATTCTAAATAGATGAAAAGTAAAAAATGGATTATTAATATAATTTTAGATCCGCTTCTAGTTTGGGTAAAAAAAAACCCTAAAAACAAGTCTTTACAAAAGACATCAAAACTGCATTGTATAAACAAATATCCCCCTTTATTCACCCACCCTCCCCCCAAAAAAAAGCATATTGTGGTGATGCAGTAATTACTCATTACCATTATGAAACCTCAACACATTTATCTGGTATCAATTATCTGAAGATCCTACCACTGGGTGCCAACTCCAGTGCACCTGATGAAATGGTTGCCGGTCCCCACTATCAGACACTTATGGCATTTCCTATATATGATGTAAATGTCTTTCATGGAAAAAAGGAGCCTGATACTAAAGGGTTTGGCCCATCGCAAACTTTGTTGGCATATCACTAAGATATGCCATCAAAACCCACGTGTGTGGGCACTCTCCATTCTCTTCTAAAGGAGTTCCAAAAGTAGTTGAACAAGAGTGCTAGATTATCTTCAGAAGTCCCATGGCAGTGAATGGAGAGTGCGCCGCCATGCATGACTACCTCTCTATTTACCTCTATGACACTGTCAGAAATAGCTGAGCCAGCGCTTGGCTATTTTTGGAACTTTCATAGCAGTAAATGGAAGGTGGCCATGCTTGTGTGGAGTGCTCTCCTTCACTTTGGGGGGCCCGTTTTGCAGATAGGTGCAGGTCCCAGAGATGGGACTTGCACCTAACATTGATAACATATCCTAACAATATTTCATCAATGTCTGAGATGAGACAACCCCTTTACGGAAATTTTTTTCCCCAGAAACTGCAGTACTGTTTGCACCATTCTCGTGACTCATCAATGCTCTGACTAGTGATTGGCTACAGTGGTCATGGGTCAAGATGATGCATCAACTCTAGCATTATGAACTAAGACTGTTAGGGGATCAAAACCATCAATGCAGGAGCATTGGGATATTGTGAAGTTGTTGGATATATCTCAGTATAAGCAGGGGCGGTCTTGGCATTTCTGGGGCCCTAAGCGAAGTTATATCCGGGCCCCCCCCAATGACGTGTCACGCCCCTGATGACACGCCCCCCCAATGACACACACCCCCACACACATCAAAGACTTTTTTAACAATAAAATACTGTCAAACAATTAACACTTAACTCACTGTTAAACAATGAAAGAATGTGTTTTTTCCACACTCTCCTATCTGGGGGTGAAGGTTGCCCACAGCCTATGGAGTGTCCCAGACTCCCAGCTCTCTATTGGCTGGGCTGGGACACGTGCTGGAGCCTGGGACACTGACGCGCAGCGGCAGAGTTTGTGTTCTGCTGTGCGGACCAGCCTCTCTGCGGCTGCGCGAGCTTCCTGCTACACTTCCGGACTTGAGAGTGAGCGGGTGCGGTGCGCGCAGCCGCAGTGAGGCCGGTCCGTGGGCCGCGGCGGACAAATGCAGTAAGTGACAGCTGGGCGGGCGGTTTTGGGCACCGGCACAAGAGTGGAGCGTGGGGGCCCCCTTGGACCGCCCCTGAGTATAAGTTATTTTAATGGGACACTACCATCTTTTTTTTTTTTTTTTTTACAAAAAATGGGTGCATGGTTTTCTAGGTATCATTTTTAAAGTCACCCGATGTATCAAGAGAACAATAGAGCTGTCATACTGTAATTCCTATTCTATTACTATCTACTATTTCTGTCTTTCCTTGGGGAGAGAGCGCCTTAATTCCAGAGGAGCATATATGGCCTACAAGTCTCCTCATGCCAATTAAGGTTCTTTCTCCCCAAGGAGAGATAGTACCCCCCAAATCCTGACAGGGCTCTCACCCAGTACTCTCTGCTCTGCACTGATGAGGGGCAATCACCCTGAAACAGCTGTCTACAGATGAGGTACTGGTTTACCTAATATCTGAGTCATGTCTCAAAGCCTATTTAAAGAGCACTGACACTGAACACTGACTTATAGGATAGCTGTCTTGCATCTGGTGCCATCAGAGGCAGAGCTTGTTAAGAGCTTATTTACATCTCTTTCTACTATTTTACTAACAGATTATATCTTTTCCTTCCAGCAGCAGTAAATTAAACAAGGGGTTACCTTTCTGTATAGGAAATGTATCCCTCTGCGCTGACTGCTACTGTACTATTTTCAATTTAGTCCTGGTGAATCAAAAATGAAAAACTTTTCTCTATGTTAAGTTAAGTATTAAGTTAAAACAACTATTATGATGGAATTCTCCCTTTAACCCCTTAAGGACAGAGCCCATTTTGGCCTTAATGTCTGGGCCAAATTTTGGAATTCTGACATGTGTCACTTTATGTGGTAATAGCTTTGAAACACTTTTACTTATCCAGGCCGTTCTGAGATTGTTTTCTCGTGACACATTGTACTTCATGACAGCGGTAAATTTGAGTCAATATAAATCACCTTTATTTTAAAAAAAATCCTAAATTTACAGAAAATTTTGAAAAATTTGTAATTTTCAAACTTTGAATTTCTCTGCTTTTAAGGCAGATAGTGATTTCTCACAAAATAGTTATTACTTTATATTTCCCATATGTCTACTTTATGTTGCCATCATTTTGTTGATGTAATTTTATTTTTTGGGGACGTTAGAAGGCTTAGAATTTTCCAAAACCATTTTTTTAAGGACCAGTTCAGTTCTGAAGTCACTTTGTGGGGCTAACATAATAGAAACCACCATAAATTACCCCATTTTAGAAACTACACCCCTCAAGGTTTTCAAAACTGATTTTACAAACTTTGTTAACCCTTTATGTATTCCACAAGATTTAAAGGAAAATGGAGATGACATTTCTAAATTTCACTTTTTTTGGCACGTTTTCCATTTTAATCCATTTTTTTCCTGTAACACATCAAGGGTTAATAGCCAAACAAAACTCAAAAACTATTACCCTGATTCTGCGATTTACAGAAACACCCCACATGTGGTAGTAAACTACTGTATGGCCACACGGCAGGGCGCAGAAGAAAAGGTGCGCCAGATGGTTTTTGGAGGGCAAATTTTGCTGGACTGGTTTTTAGACACCATGTCCCATTTGAGACCTCCCTAAAGCTCCCTACAGTAGAAACAACCAAAAAGTGCCCATATTTTGGAAACTACGGGATAAGGTGACAGTGTTATTGATACTATTTTGGGGTACATATGATTTTTGATCGCTTTATATGACACTTTTTGTTAGGCAAAGTAACCAAAAATGGATGTTCTGACAGTTTTTATTTTTTATTTTGTACAGTGTTCATCTAACAGGTTAGGTCATGTGATATTTTTGTAGAGCAGGTTGTTACGGACGTGGCGATACCTAACATGTATAGTTTTTTTTAATTTATTTAAGTTTTACACAATAATATAATTTTTTAAACAAAAATCATGTTTTAGTCTCTCCATTGTCTGAGAGCTGTAGTTTTTTTTATCTTTTGGGCGATTGTCTCAGGTAGGGGCTCATTTTTTGCGGGAAGAGGTGACGGTTAGATTGGTACTATTTTGGGGGACATATGCCTTTTTGATCGCTTGGTATTACATTTTTTGTGATGTAAAGTGACAAAAAATGGCTTTTTTGACAGTTTTTATTTTTTTTTTTTACTGTGTTTACCTTAGGGGTTAGTTCATGTGATATTTTTGTAGAGCAGGTTGTAACGGACGTGGCGATACCTAACATGTATAGTTTTTTTAATTTATTTAAGTTTTACACAATCATATAATTTTTGAAACAAAAAAAATCATGTTTTAGTCTCTCCATTGTCTGAGAGCTGTAGTTTTTTTTTTATTTTTTGGGCGATTGTCTCAGGTAGGGGCTCATTTTTTGCGGGAAGAGGTGACGGTTAGATTGGTACTATTTTGGGGTGCATATGCCTTTTTGATTGCTTGGTATTACATTTTTTGTGATGTAAAGTGACAAAAATGGCTTTTTTGACACAGTTTTTATTTTTTTACGGTGTTCACCGGAGGGTCGGAACATGTGATATTTTTGTAGAGTGGGTTGTTACGAACGTGGCGATACCTAACATGCTTGGGGTATTTTTTTTCTTTTTTTACTAATTTCAAATTTGAGTATTGGGGGAAAAATATGATTTTTTTAAACTTTTTTTTTCCTTTTTTTAAAATTTTTTTACACTTTTTTTTTAGACTCAGACCCACTTGGTTCTTGAAGAACCAGTGGGTCTGATTGTTCTATAATACACTACAGTACACTGTATAGTACACCATTCACAGCGATCGCCATTATGGGGGGTGCACGGCACCCCCCCGAGGCCTTCACTATGGGTGGCTGGCTGTCTTTAACAGCCCCCATTACAGCATGTAACCCCCCTGCACTGAGCAGGGGGGGTTTACATGCAGGACGTACCGGCACGCCCTGTAGCACGAACTACCTCGTGCCCAGGACGTACCGGTACGTCCAATGTCGCCAAGGGGTTAAACCGTATACAGGTCTTACATTAAAAGCACTATGTAACTTTTTGCTTTGGAGGGATATCGCCATGTGGATGAACCTGTGAATTGGACTTCAGTGGGATTCAGCCCGGTCCAGTTCACAGAAGGCATTGCTTTGGGAAGTCAGCTACTTTACCTAGCTATAGTGGTAGATAGGGACGTTAATCCTGCTGCATAACAAGCTCAGCATCAGAGAGCAATATTTTAGCTCAGTATCTTGATCCTCTTGAGAACAGCGCTGATGTGCAATTGGTCTTGCAAGTCCCGCTGAGAAGGCTCAAATAACTGTTTGCTTTCCCCATATTTATGTGTCACTTTTAATAGCGGTGTATTTAAATCTGTGCCATGACTTGAAATCTGCTCAAGGTCACAGTAATTACAAGCTTCCTACACAGCGGCTGAAAGTCACAATTAGTGTGATGTTCGATAAACACAGCCTTCAAATGATTGCTGCGACCCTGGAAGGTTGCAGTGATTAAACCAAACAAATGAATGTAGAGAGCAAATCACACAAAGCTGCCTCTCTATTAGATGAAAAACCAAGCTCCCGTTAGCTGAAGGAATGGACTCCCCGGTATTTCCAATATATCTTCAACGCTTTTTGCAATAACAGAAAGATAACAGTGGGAAATTCATAGCTGTGTCCAGCACATCCGTGGGCTAACTGAATGGGATTAAATTTAGCATCAAGAGACCCCCTTATGTGTTAATATATTAGATATTCCGTTAGCAATGGGTTTAAATAATAAAGTGTGCCAGGCCATGAAAGATATGCAGGACATGTTGTTATGTTAAAGGAGTACTCCACCTTTTAGATACTGATGACCGATCTTCTGGATAGGTCACGAGCCATCTGATTGTGGGGGCCCGGCATAGACAGCCCTACCAATATTATATTCCCTGTAAAATAACAATTAGATGAGCATCGTTTATCATAAATGTGATGTGTTGTTCCTCTGTTACCCTTCCTAGAAATTTAGGAATAAATTGATGGGGCAGTGTTACTAGTTGGGGTGTGTACTTACAGAGACAGACATTGTCCAGCCAGGGCTGGCAGGGTGAGACAGTGGTGGGACACACCCCTTGGACAAGGAAAATGTTAACACCTACACTAGTTGTAACATGGGAATGGCACAACACTGAGTTATAATGCTCCAGAATTGTTTTATGGGGAATACAAGCATTCACTATAACAGACATCTCAGGGAACGGTGATGGGTCCTCTGTAGTGCTGAGCAAATCATCAAAGCATCCAAAGTGGACTTCGATCTGAATTTAAGGTAAAATTTGATTTGCTGTGAAACCGAATTTCTATGTGCTTCGTGGTAACGAATCAATTTTGCCTGAAATGGCGGTAAAAAAAAAATGATACTCACCTCATCTATTTGAGCACGAAGAGGCCGCCGCGGCCATCTTGATTGAAGATCCTGGGATAAATTTTGTGCCTGGTGACATATAATGTCACCATGCTGGCCAACGTGATGACATCATCACGCACAGCACAAGATTTTGTGCAGGATCTTCAATCAAGATGGTCGCAGTGGCCTCTTCGCGCTCAAATGGATGAGGTGAGTATGATTTTTTTTTTTTACCACCATTTCAGGCAAAAATTGATTCGTTACGACGAAGCACATAGAAATTCAGCTTCACAGCAAATCAAATTTTACCTTAAATTCAGATCGAAGTCCATTTTGGATGCTTTGATGATTCGCTCAACACAGTATCTTTGTGAAATTCGGAGAAGCAGCCGAATCAAAGTTTTCATAACCTCGCTCATCTCTAGCCCTTCTCATCTCTAGTCCTTCCATATAAAACAATTGTAATCTAAACTATCTTTGGAATTATTTACTGTAAAAAAAAAAAAAGTTGCACAGAAGTAAAAACAGTAGAAAGGCTGCTTGCTTTGATACATGACAATACTTATAAACTACATAAAGCTAGCAATGCTCATATCTACTATAATATTCCTGTAAGAAGAGACACAAACAGGGATTATAATGCTCGCAGGCTAATTGCAGCCAGAGACTGGTTATGGGAACATGGAGCTTGAATGATGGCCGGCCGGTTTTACTGATTCTTGATGACAGAATATGAATACTGTGCTATCAAAACTAAAAGGAAAACATCTTTGGAGCCACAAGTCTGCGCGCTGCACACCATTACCGCCTGCAGCAGTTTTCCTATTTGTTCCTGAATCATTACTAGATTGTTTCTGTGGTTTATGAGTTGTACAATGTATCACCGTACATCTGCCAAAGCCTCTGGAACCATGGATAGCCTGTCCAACTCCCTAACCCCCCCCAATTGTGAGTGAGTGATGTCATCTAGCCTGGCCCTGTGTTCTTGCGCTTGCTTTATCACTTTGGGAATTGGCACACACGCACTACAGCTCTGGTGCTTGACAGGGGTGAAGTTATCTGTACTCTTCAGCTCTGTCAAGCACCAGGGCTTTAGTGTGTGTGTGACAATTCCCAAAGCGACAGTGCGCACGTGAGAACATGGGGCCAGGTGAGAGTACAACACCAGCCTGGCCCTGACACTCACAGCTGGAGAGGCAGAGCTATCTACAATACAGGGCAGAACTTTTGGGGTGGCAATGTGCAAGGGTGCCATGGGCTAAAGGCTCATGGGCCCTGGTGCAAGAGTTCAGCTTGGGCCTCCTTTTCCTTTGTGGCCAGGGACAGGGAAGCACATAGTCTTCGTGCTGCCTGAGGCAAAAATTAAAACGGCTAACCATCCCCCCCATGTCAAATACTTGATCTACCCTCTTCCCTCCAGCCAGAGGTGTAACTTGACCAGGATGTACTTTTTATAATATTGGTGTCTTCTTATGTGGCACAAGGGTCTTTGGGCCGCCTCAGGCTCTTGGGCCCGGTGGCAACTGCTACCTCTGCACCCCCTAAAGCTACACCCCTGGCTGCCACCCTTGTTGTATGCTCATTTGCATATTAGAATAGACGTGATTTCTCTGCAGCGGAGGCACGGATCTGGATGGGAGCAGAAATGTTTGAATCAGCAAAAGAAATTGACAGTGCTCTTCGTTTAATACCGAGGTACGTGCTGACAGATGCCATTTAAGTTATCGTTGGAATCACTTCTTGTAGAAGCTGAGGCATTTCGATGACAGCCCCTGTTGTACTGCAGAGAATTCCAGATCCCTAGCTGTTGACATGCAGATGCCATGTATTAGTATACAGGCACCATTTACCCATATTACCTATCCATCAGGTAAATATAATGCCATTGGTTAGAAACGCGCATCTCCCAGTCGTCATTTCCATCAGGTTTATAGGCAGGGAGCCATGAGCCCACTAACAGGAGGAGGGGGGCAGAATTCATGCTATTTCCCTTTCCTGTCCTTTACACGTCAGTTCTGCTCATTCACAAACCACGAGTAACTGAACTATCAATGAGAAAAAAAAGATGATGAGGTTATTGATACCCATATACTCAGGAAGCTGGACCTCAGTGTAAAGGGATCCTCAATGTTAAGGGGATCCTGGAGTCCTTCTGTAAATCAGCATCCATGTTTGCACAGAAACACCTCACACTCTACATTTTATATATAGCTTTGAGGCATAATAGATCTCAAACATGAGCCATATGTCGAGTTTGATTTCTCCTAATGAGATTAATCGGATTTAAAGGAAATCTGTCACCAGAAAATTCACTGTTAAACCACGTACACTGCCTTGCGGGGATAATTCAGCTGAATGTAATGATAATTTTCTTGATTTCACTCTTCATTTTGAAGAAAAAGTACTTTTAATCCATAGACAAATGAGGTTAAAAATTAAAGGTGTTGTCTCGCTTCAACATATAGCATTTATCATGTAGAGAAAATTAATACAAGGCACTTACTAATGTATTGTGATTGTCCATCTTGTCTCCTTTGCTGGCTGGATTAATTTTTCCATCACATTATACACATACTATAGGAAAAATCATGAGCCTATGTTCCTGGCCACAAGAGAGACCGGCGTTTTTTTTTCTATAGTGTCCAAGCACGACCACACTGATGGATTGCAGGGTGGTCATAACCATGGAAATTGACAGTGTATAATGTAATGGAAAAATGAATCAAGCCAGTAGAGGAGACAATATGGACAATCACAATACATTAGTTAGTGTATGAACTTTCTCTACATAATAAATGCTATTTGCTGAAGTGAGACAACCCCTTTTAGTGCACTGAAGATAGGTCCAGGCAAAAGTGTGCACCCTTGCCCCCCTGCTTCCTCTGATAGCTCCTCCCTCTCCTTATTGATTGACAGGGTCAGATTCCTACATAGATATCTCACCTGGACCTGTCAACCACAAAGGAGAGGGAGAAGCTGGCAGAAGAAGCAGGGGGAGCAAGGATGACATAGCAGCTAGGGTGGCCAATGCATTATTAAATTACAGATATCACTATATTCCGCTGAGCTAGTCCTATAAGGCATGGTGTTTCTTGGTGACAGATTCTTTTAAATAAGGCAAATGGAAAAGGTAAGTGTGTGTCTACACTGGTTTCATGACTACTCCAAACTGACGCAAGTGACCGAAGCAAGTCCCATAGAAATGAATAGACATCTGATCAATCATGGTCAGCTGTTTTCAGAAACATACTCTGATGAGCCCTAAGAGCACAAATGATCATTCGTTAAAACCACACGTTTTACCTGAAGTCTTCTTATTTTTTTTTTGCCATTTTGGCTTCTATAGATGAACTAAGTTAAGAGAACTTGTTTCAACTGTAGAAGCTATGCGGCCAAATATCGCATTGCAAACCCATAAGGTAAAATACTTGCAGTTTTATCAAGCGGTAACTGGTCGCATGGTAAAAACATGGTGCTGTTTGGCACATGCAAAAATACTTTTAGGCTTTGTTCGCACTGTGTCTGCAGTGTATGATATATGTGCAGGGAAATATACTGGTGCATGTGCAGAACAAATGCCTTGGGACTAAAGGATGCAAAAAGAGTGTCTTTGCGATGGTATATGTCTGTATACTTTTATTTCACCCACTGCATGTTTTTAACATTAAGCATGAGGTGAATTGGCCTTCTATACCTTTGGCCTGATTTAGGAATGCTATAAAAGTGTAAACATGATACAATAAAATGACAAGCAATATAATAAACATAAATATAGAATGAAAAGAAAAAAAGTAAGCAAAAGGGCCCCCATTTACAGTGAGCAAAACAGAGGCAGAGAAACAGAAAATAAAGTATACAGATATTTTCAGGTATAGGTTCATTAATCGAATGCTTTCGTTTTAATTTCCCCTATAAGTCCAGATTTAGCAGGCGCCTTTCTCTAATAAAACCCCTAACATCTGTCAGGAATCAGCGACTTACCAAGCGGGAACTCCTCCTTTAGTAGGTAAGGTGTAAGAAAAAGGTAACATAATTCCATCATTACATATTACATGTCAGCAAAAACAAACATTCACTCTCCCTGACAACTGACTACTCCTGGAATATGTGCTATGGGAACGACTGATGGACAGAGCTCATGTCGTGGGTACCTTGAGGGTAATATCTTAAATTGCACTTTTCTGTAATCTGATCAAAACCACAAATAAATAGTACAAGAAATGGATGAGATACATTGAATACAGCAAAATTAAGGAGACTTAGCTTTTAGAGAATCTGATCTTCAAAATTAAAGGGATTGTCCCACAAAAACTTTTCTACAATTTTTCCAGCACCTGAATCGGAATACTTTTGTAATTGCATGTAATGAAAAATGTTGTATGGTCACTGAGTTATTCAATAAAATGTATCTGTATAGCGCCACTGGCTGTTTGTTTTTTCCTCTTATTTATCTGTCTACCTCAGTATCGTCGATGAAGTGAATGGACATGCTCAGTTCCATCCTTCAACTGCCACCAGCCATATCTACTGTTGGCTGTGCTGTGATAGTTACATGGAGAGAGCTGAAGCAGAAAGAACATGCCCACTGACAAAGGACACACACCCTCATAAAGGACATGCCTTCTGAGCAATAAATCTAGCAGAGCAATTAGAGAAATGAATGGGGGAGCTCTGGATCTACTGTATGTGAGGTACAGGGCTGGTTGTAGCTTTGTCAGAAAGACTGTGAAGCTAACCTTGAGCACTGTTATTGGAGTAGCTTTTGGCACTTTTATTTGTGCGCTGTATGATGGTATTATTTGGGAAACTTTTGTTTTTTGGTCAGATCACTACAGCACCCTGTATGTACGTTCTGTCCAAAAATATTCTTTTCCTCTCATAATTCTGTCATTTATACTAGGCCTACTGTCTCCAGAAAGATGGCATTACAATTTTGGGATTAATCACATTAATGCAGCCAAGTTTGTGGTGTAAAAGTCTCAAAATTTTATATGAACTTTTTATACACTATTCTCAATGTTTTTTTTTAAGTAGCTGGGGCTTAAAGGCTATGCACACCTTCTAAAGGCATTTTTATGACTGCATTTTACTCATTTTGGGATAAAAATAATTTTTCAATTAGTCTTTATTAAAAAAGTTCAGCTGTTTCTGGCATACAAGTGTTAACAAATCAGTCGGTTTGCAAGCTGTGACTATCTGTTTTCTTGTAGAGCTCTGATCTCCTCACCTCATAAACACTTACTTAAGCCATATTCTTGTCGGTTGGATAAGAGTTGAGCTATAATGAGTGTTTATGGGGTCAGGAGATCAGAGATAAGATAAGATATTTTCTGATTAGTAAATTTGGCTTTGGATTCTCTATTTGAAATGACTTTTATTTTTTTTTAAAGGGAATCTGTCACCCCGATTTTGGACTGTTATCTATAGTAATGAGTAGTATTGTAAATAAGATCCAGATCACTATTTTGTATTTTCCTACTGTCCCCCGTTCCCCTCAGCACTCAGATCTGCACTGAAATACATTGTCAGGACTGCTGTGCTAACATAATGGAGAGGACTCATGTGCAGATGCACAGCAGTCCTGGCAATGTATTTCAATGCAGCTCTATGCGCTGACAGCAGGGAGAATGGGGGGGCAGTAATAAAATAAAAATAGTGATTTGTACTCCATATATGCAGTACTACACATGTAGTACTGTAAATGATGGTCCAAAATGGGGCTGACCGTTTCTCTTTACGTTTAGTTTAGTACGCTGGAGTTATTAATTGCCTTAATCTACAAGGGAGGGTATAATAACAATACGCATGCCTTTAGGCATTAATGGCATCTAGAATATTATATTATGGACTTACATAATTAATTTCAATGTTTCAAATGTACACCGATGACTCATTAATATTTCAGTTTATTAAAAACAATCTCAGCAGGAGAGACAGCATTGAGAATGGTTTGTACTCATCCATAATGGCAGCACAAATATTACAATTAGTATTCAAGGTGCCGCTTCACTACTCATAATTCAACATGTCTTCCCCCCCTCCCTCCATAAAACAATGCACAGTTCTGTGTTCAGGTATTCGGTCTGAGTGAGGTTCATCTGGCTTGAGGGAAATGGCAGATAATGAGTTTTCCAACCGCAGGTAATTAGAAATGAATCAGACTTTAAAGAGCCATCTGTTCGGGCAAGTTTTTCTATACAAAACAGCCCTTGGCAATAAGTGGTGGATTTCCTAAATAAAAAATGTTTTGGCGCATGAAATACCAGAACTAGCTCAAAATATCCTATAAAAAGGCAGTTTAGGAAATTGTTTTTTATCTGGCCTTTATAGAAATCCTCCAGCTGTATCACATATATTAATCTCGTTTGGGAGAATGTAACCATTATTGGTAGCCCTTGCTAGAATCCGTGTTATATTGAATACACTGTAGCAGTTTCCTATAGAACATAACAGATGGTGCTCAGACTGCGCTCATAGATGTCCGGTCTTCCATCCTATCAAATCAGAGCGGCAGACAATATTTAAAGGGAATCTGTCACCAAAATTATGGACTATTATCTGCAGTAAAACATGAGTAGTACTGCAGATAAGGAGTCAAGATCACTATTTTTTACTTTCCTACTGCCCCCCTGTTCCCCCACTGTCAGCGCTCAAAGTTGTCCTGAATACACAGTCAGGACTGCTGTGCTGCACTAACATAATGGAGAGGACTCATATGCGCGTGCACAGCAGTCCTGACAACGCAGGTATAAGGGAACAGGGGCAGTAGGAAAATAAAAAATTGTGATCTGGACTCCATATCTGCAGTACTACTCATGTATTATTGTAGGTAATAGCCTGAAATCCTGATGACAGATTCCCTTTAAATATTGACTGCACCGGAGCGTAGAAAGTAGATTATTGGCCCTGATTGGTTGAAAACATATAATTTACTAGATAAATTTCCAAATGCCATGTATTTCTTAATATTCTTTTACCTTTAGAACCCCTTAAAGCTGGCCCATTACCCTGGTATAGTGCACAAGGATGGACGCATTCAAATGTTAAGTGCTGGATGGGGGTGAAAAGCATTGACCTTCTTATGTATAGAATTTTTCATAGTTAAAAACACATTATCATTGACTTTAAATATGAAAGCCTAGCTGGTAACTGCAGTATTTAGTGATTTATGTAAATGCTGGATTTATGGTTACTTCTGTACTTTGCCTGGAAATCACTTCATGTCCTCTCATTCGCAGTGGTCACCCAAGGTTTGCTGCACAGGAGACTTCTTCTCACTGCACTACTATAGGCATTAGAAGATTGCACAATATTATTATACTTCCTCAGAATACATTAGACAAAGGGAGTCGGAAGGTGCGGGCGCAAGAAATGTTATACAGATGCAGCAAATATCAAGGCTTCATCCACATCTGCATCAGAAGCTCTGTTAGTGACCCCAGGCACAGATTTTATTAAAAAAGCAGGACCAAATAGCGCATCAGGATACAATATTTTATCAGATAACACAATTTGACCCCCTGACAGGAACCTTGACGGACTCCATCATAGTCAACGGGGTCTGTCAGGCGCCATTAGTGTCCAAAATATGATGCTTTTGTTTTTTTGTTTTGTTTTTTTTTTGTATTCCTAGAACAGAGCAGAACAATGGGAAAAAAACGATGCAGATATGAATGTAGCCTTTGTCACCTTAGCGTTTACTACATCCTTATGTTGTGCACTGTCTGTTTGCAGAGAGGGTGGTTTGGAGATGACATGTTGTAAAGGAGTTTTCCCAACATGTATATTAATTGCTATTAAAACTACTGAGACCAAGGGTCTACCTGTCCAATCATGTACCCCTCTTGTATCTTCCATTTATGTATGTTCTTGTATAAATGACCTATTTGTTGAAATCACGTTTTTATGTTTAATATATTTTTAAAGAATTTTTGGTGATGTTATTTTCAATTTTGCGGGTCAATATCTATATTTAAACAAAAAACATAGAATCATGCAGTTTCCACATTGGCCACTAAGCCTAATAATTGGCTCCACTTCTTGGTCTGTACAGATCACTTTATTGCAATTATCTGCTTACCTTTCTAATCCTGCTTGTAATGTTATCACCTCCATGTTTGATAACACAGGGTCCACCATTCACTATAGGTGATTGTTAACCCTCTCAGTACCGGAGGTTTTTTTGGTTATGCATTTTCGTCTTGCGCTCCCTGCCTTCAAACAGCCATAACTGTTTTATTTTTCTGTTCACATAGCTGTATGAGGGCTTGTTTTTTGCGGGACAAGTTGTACTTTCCAACGCCACCATTTAATATTGCATATGGTGTAGTGGGAAGCGGGAAAAAAAATCCAAATCGGGTGAAATTGCAAAAAAAACGCTACTCCGCTACAGTTCTACGGGTTTCTTATTTACAACGTTCAATGTTCATTAAAACTGACAGTTACTTTCATTCTACTGGTCAGTACGAATCTGATGATACCTAATATGTATAGTTTTTCCTGCGTTTTTTTTTTGTTGTCATATCTTGACCCCTATAACTTTTTGGTATTTGTGTGTACGGAGCTGTATGGGGGCTCATTTTTTGCGGGGCGATCTGAAGTTTTTATTGATACTATTCTGGGGTGTGTATGACTTTTTGATCACTTTTTTTTTTTTTTTTTAGAACAAAAAAGCGACAAAAAACAGCGGTCACGGTGATACCCAAGATGTCTATATTTATTGTTATTTGGGTATTTTTTTTTTAATTACGGAAAGGGGGTTATTTGAACTTTTATATATTTTTTAACATTTTTTTAAAAAATTTTTGTGATTATTTTAAAGCTCAAATATGAGCAAATAAATTGTGTTTTTTATTTTTTCTTTATGAGCAATGAGGGTCTTTTATTTTTGACTTAAAGACCAAATTTGCTCATTTCTTATCCTGGCCTGCCATCTAGTGGCCAGAATAAGAATTGCACTTTGAAAGCTGTAAACCTCATCAGCGAGGTTTACAGCTTTCAGATCGTGTACAGACACCCCCATTGGCCACACGGGGTGTCTGTACACCACCCGGAAGCGTACACTTCCGGATTAAGACGCAACTAGATGCCATGATCACGTGTGATCACCGCATCTAAAGTCCTAGGAAGACACTGCCGATGGCGGTAAGTACCCGCAAGTCTCTGCTGTTAGAAACAGCAGAGACTTGCCGGCTATGACGCCCGCCGCACGTGCGAGCAGGCGCCATGTGTCCGCATCTCCCCAGCGCCGTACATGTCTAAGGGTTAAAGCTTATCTATTCTTCTCTTGTACAATGAGCTCTGCAGAGGTCACAGAGCATGTCTAGAAGACCATAGAAGTCAATGTGGTCCCCTCCTGACCATTGTGTCTATGGCCTATGTGACTGCCATAAAGCAATTTTCTTAATGCTTTCTAAATGCTGTTAAGAACAGCTCAGGCAAGATGGCCGCCTCCACAATCATGTTCAGAAAAAGAATTAAAAAATCTGCAATCAGAAAATAAAAACAGACAGAGAGGATATGTGCTGCTATCTGGTTTTAACTGGCAGAAAAAAAAATGGTGAAGCATTTCCTTTAAGAAACACATGACACACTCAAGTGCCACAGACCCATCATTTTAGCAGTTGCTTCTTAGCTAATACATTTTTTATTACTACATATGTTCTGATTAGTGGTGTACATAGGAAAGTAAGGGCCCCATAGCAAGGATCAAACCTTCATTTGCTAAAAGTTGTTCCTTTAGAGGGTACAGTCCTGACCAAGTTTTCACCACCAGTAGAAGAGGAGATAATCCCAACTAAGACTGGGCCCCCTCTTGCTCCTGGGCCCCATAGCAGTCGCATGGTCTGTCACTATGGTAGTTATGCCCCTGGTTCTGCCCTATGTCCATAGATGTCCTTCAGTGCTATACAATGTGTATAATATGAATCATCAGAAAAAATACTATTAGTATAAAGAAAGTTAGAGGACCTGATGTGGTCTGATGTGGTCTGATATGTCTGGTTTGGTAACTGCATAAATTCCCCATGAAATAACAGTTCTGGTGAATCTTTTCTCATAGCTCAACATTGTGTCATTCCTCTTCTTATCCTTCTAGAAACTTCTGAATTATTCTGAAGTATCATTCCCCTTATCAAGGGGTGTGTCCCTACAGAATCAGAACCAATTGGATAATGTCAGTGTGAAGAGACACACCCCAACTGGTAACACTCTGATGCATATTCATGTATGCATTTTTAGGAGGAACCTCCTAAAACCTCCTAAGAAAGACAGCACAACACAGAATTCTAAGAAAAATGATTTAGAGTTGACATTTCACAAGGAATGCAAGTATTTGCTTAGACATGTCAGGTCCTCTTTAAGAAATTACATTGATAATATTAAAGCATCAGCTTAGGTGACAAGAGGAGACACTGACAACAAAGGGTTCCTGGGAAAGAACGGAATATGGGACACCTGCTTTGGTGATGGAACACTGCTACTCAAGGACACCCTCATACATGGCTCATGGGTGAATGGGAATGAGCACAGTTCTTTATATGTGATCTAGTAGTAAGGAGCGCTAATATTTTTAAGTCCTGCTTTGCCTGCAGGAGCCCGTGTCCTCTCCCCTGACCCTTGCGAGCTACCGTACTTCCAATTATTATCATAAATAACACAGGGAAGGTCTAATGGCAGTATATACTAAAGCCACAGTAATCATATTACATGAGGTATACGTCTGATTTAGTAGTAGAAGGTAATCATTCCCAGGCGACATTCTTTAGATGCAGTTTCGCCACCGGATCCGCATGTTAAACAGTCCTTAATGCATCTAATAAATTCCTCACATGAATAACTTAATTTAAATAGCAGTAAGGACTGCACGTATCTCTGAATATATTGTGGTGTCGAAGTGACACTTACTGCGTCTTACATCTTTAGGGAATACTTGTCTAACTTCTTATAAATGATTGTAACACCGAGTCTTGGCTCTATGGCTCCGACTGTACATAGTTTGGGCATATTATAAATGTCTTTAGGGGAGGGGGATGTCACAGAATGCGACAGAATCCAGATATTTTAAATAATTGGTAACAGATGTTCCATTAAAACACTTGCTGACATATGACAAACGGGATGCGTGTCTCAATTCTTCATTTCTAATAAATGTACAACTTACACGGATTCACATGTGAACTATTATTATAATTACCATTAAAGGCCTTGGTGCCTGCACTTCCAAAACTAGGATAGGCAGATGCCAATTAATGCCTTTTTTTTTGTATCGGGGAACCTACACAGTGCATGAAAATTAAGCATTCACCTTCATAGAGTTGCACTTAAAGGGGTTGTCTAGGTTTAGGACTGAACCTGGATATAAGCTCTCCTTCACTCCTTTACCGTGTAGGAGTGGAGTATCGAAGCATTTCCTTGACTTGCGTTGCATCGTGCAGGGCAAGGTCTGTTTTTTGTGAGCCGGTGATGTACCCAGCTTCAGGGAGCCTAGCAGGGAGCCCGGTGACATCACTGGCAAAAAAGGGCAGTGTATGGTGCAGTACCTCTTTACAACATACCAAGAACAGCGCCTCACTTTCTACAGTGGTTGTTTTTGGTATTGCAGGCCAGCCTCATTCACTTCATGTGACCAATGAATGTAACATCACTGGCCTAGGAAGAGGTCACAGCACTCAACGAAGCACAACAGCATTTTCAAATAGCTAATCGGTGGGGGTGCTGGGACACAGAACCCAATTAATCTCATATTGATGAGCTGTTCTGAAGATAGAGAGTCAATATTTTTCTCCCAGAAAACTCCTTTAAAGTGATATGAAAAACTCCATAAACTTGTGCTTGACATCTGTGTGCAACTATTGGGGTATTCAAACTCCTTGTCACATACTCTATGGTATTTACTGTGTCCATTACATATGTATATATACATTGTTAGTATTCACCCTGGTGATTACACAGGTGTAGAAAATGTATTTTAAGTTAAAATATATACATTTGCTCAGTTGGAATTTGTAATTTCAAGCTAAGCAGATGTAGAACGTGACTTATTGAATAAAACATTGAAACTTGCACTGTTACGATGGATGAATGCAATCAAGTCCAAATATATGAGAAGTCACAAAAAGAACCTACATTCCATATCTTTTTATCCCTACAATGATCAGCAAGACAATATCTGGTGAGAAAATAACTTAATCTTTGAGCTGGGACCTCACAACTACCAGAATAAGTAGGGCTCAGGGAGGCACAAGCCATTTTGCCAGTTGGTAGGAAGTCTGATCCATTGAAGTTTTTAGTAGATGGCTCTACAGTCTACATGTAGTTTCTAAAGTTGTAGAATCTTGGACAATTATTGATTACTGGATATAAATATTTTCACTGCCTATTGATAAACAAAAAACCTTTATTCCTAGTAATTTAATAAAATGTGGGTAGGTACCACCCAGAAATTCCTACACATTAGGCAGAAAAAGGGTCAAAGCGAAACCATAGATGTAACCCATGTGACGTGGACCTCCTTCCCTCTCACTGTCCCAGCACAGAACAGTGAGGTTATGATATTGAGACGGAGGGAAAGAGATCATTGGTAACCCTTAAACATTAACGGTTTCATTGTGACCCTTTTTTTTTGTTTTCTTTTTAGTGTTTAGAATAGTTTCTAAAGTTACAGAAATTTCTGACCAATGCTGAAGAGGTTCAGATGCTTCACAGGGCATGATGTGCCCTCCACTGTAGGACTTAGCGGGGGACACTGTTATTCACTGGCATGTCTCCATTATATGTCAATAAGCAGGCGAAGGTAGAAATTTCCTCTTGTGTAAATTAAGATTGCATGCTTGGTATTATAGGGCACGGTGACATTGAATCTCAGAGTGTGGATGACAGTATGATAAAAGCTAGCTCTGCATGTTGTAAGCCCCAGTAGGTAGGTTGCACAGTGCAGAAAGTACATAAAGGCTTCATCCTTCTAAACATTTGCCAGTAAAAGGTCTTAATGCGCACAGTGTAAGACATTGATGGTTACATAGTGTTTAATGAAATAAACCTAATGAAAGCCACTTGGTATTTCATCCAGTTAAATTTACCCTCTGGGGAATTCTTTTATAGACACAGCCTGCAATTCATTTAATCAGGGAAGAGGTAATTGATAACCCACGCTGGCATTTAAAGTGTCATTTATTTTTATCTCTCAAATCACCCCTAACTAGCATTTGAGGGGAGTAGAGGAAGACTGCTGAATATACATGTGATTCACCGGGCCGACCAGGCGGCTGTCATTCTAGAGATAACACTATCCAGCAGGTAAATCACTCTGTGTGATGCCAGCATTCACCTTTATATGAATGACATACTATGCTATGACATTTAGTTAATGGGAATTTATCAATCACATTTTCTTACTAATTAAAGCTCAGAGAATAATAGATATTCCTTTGTTTTTCTTCTACTTTTTTAATGATCTGATGGCTATTTTATTCTGTTTTCTGTATATGATTATAGGTAGTGTTGAGCTAATCGAAGTATCCGAAGTTAAAATTTGATTCGCCGCAAAGCCAAATTTCCTTGTGCTTCATGGTAACAAATACATTTTCCCTGAAATGGCGGCCAAAAAAAAAAAAATCAAGATGTTTGCAGCAGCCAAGAGGTTTTATTTATTTAGTTATTTAATTAATTTTATTTTTTATTCATTTATTTTTTTACCTGATTACCCCCTGAAAGCCCTAATTTTTATTTTTTTATGTTTTATTTTATTTCTTATTTTATTTGTATTTTTATTTATTTTTTTATTTTAACCGATTAACCTCTGAAAGCCCTAATTTTTTTTTTTTTAAATCTCAGATGCCGCAATCAACAATGAACACAGCATCTAAAGGATTCAATTACAGGATGCGGTGCATCTGCTGTTCCCTGTCATTGCTCCCACTACTTACAAAGAAATGCACTTTGGGATGAAGTAATTCATCATGAAGAAAATTCATTTGTGAAATTCACCAAAGCAGCCAAATTGGATCTCCAATTATGGAGATAACTATCTTGCCGCACTTAGAAATATGATGTAGAACAGTCACATGGACCATAGGCCCAAGAGACAGGAGATTTTCGTTGATGCTTATTGGAGATTTGTGAGACATGCTCTGCGAACTGTGCAGAGTTCATTGTGCAGGGAGGGGTTTGATAAGCTGTTATGACAGGATGAATCCTTAGTTACCTATATGTAGGTGATATCTTCCATTATAATCCTGACTGTGATGATAATGAAATGACTGCTGAAAAGTGATCTGTAGGGAGTATCAGGGCATTATTAGGCTGAGTGGCCAGTGTGAACACTGTAGGGTTTTAGAATTGTTCTTTCAAATTTACATACTGACATGGAAAAGTAAAAAGTAACATCAACAGATATTCTTAAAAAAAAAAACTTTAACATAATTCCTGATTTATACATTTTCTGATGACACATTCTGTCATTAGAAAATGGCAATACAGCAATGGAAGTTGTAGCTTTCTTATCAGCCTTCTTTATGAAAGTCTGTAATCTATATCATATTCGTGGATGCAGGTCCAGTAATAATGTTAACCGTATACTAATGCAGAAGTCTAAAGCTGACCATATACAGTAGATAAAATGGATTTATAGCAACTGATTTCAGATTTCATCTTTCTCTTGGGTATGTGGGTTTCCTAAATATTCCCCCAGTGGTAGATATAGCAAGAAAGAAGGATCAGGCATGATACATTTCAGAACGGCCAGTCCTTTCTTTCCATGGTAGATGAAGCTGCTGACAATCTCTTCTGGCAATGGCTTATTCCCCTCTATGCAAGCCAAATGTGCTGGAGGCAAGTTTCCGGGGGAGATTTATCAAACTGGTGTAAAGTAGAAGTGGCTTAGTTGCCCATAGCAAAAAATCAGATTCCATCTTTCATTTTCCAAAGGAGCTGTGGAAAATGAAAGGTGAAATCTGATTCATTGTTATGGGCAACTAAGCCACTTCTACTTTACACCAGTTTGATAAATCTCCCCCTCTATTTACAGTATCTATCTATCTATCTATCTATCTATCTATCTATCTATCTATGAAATTCTGTCAGACATTGGTGTGTACTTTATATTTGGCTGGTTTTCTTAAAGTACTTAGCCTGAGTGAAGTTTATTGATGGCACACTTGTGTTCTTATATAATTGTGTGGCAAATTAATTGATGCCATGGATTTTTTGTTTGGATCATATAATTGGCACAGTACAATATAGATTAGGGATGAGCAAACTTGTGTTTTCACAAGGTTCGGGCTATCTAAGAATTCAGTTAGGGATTCTGCTACCACGGATCAAACTTATGGCCCGTGGTAGCAGAATCCATAACGGAATTCTTAGATAACCCGAACCTTGTAGGCCCTACTTGAAAACCCAAGTTCGCTCATCCCTTGTATAGACTCATTTTATGCTATTGCAATTAGCTAAACATAGAATTGTGGAATTTTTAAAGTCAACGCCATGAGCTCTGCTTGGATCATCAATGGTTTTGTGCTTTTCAGATCCATCCAGCACCACGCCCAAAAAACTGCAATACGTCCCATCCATCCTTCTAGATAACACATACGTGTCATAAAGTGCTACTCTTTCAAAATGAAAGTTTCCACTTACTGTCAGCTTGGAGGAACAGATGCTGCTCTGTGCAGACAGTGGGGTGACTTCTCGTTGCTTCTTATTTACAGACCTAGAATTGTGGTATTTGTGTTTCTTTCTCCTTGACCGATGCCGCTCTTCTTTAGATTGCTCCCTCGTTCTGAATGAGGGAAAAGAAAGCATTACGTTTCTGAAGAGATTGAAAGCTTGAATTAATCATAATAACCATGCAAGATGATGTTAGGCCAATAAACCTCGGCTTGTTCAGAAATGATTTTCTCTCTGCTGCTATGTTAGTGTATCCACTCACAATCTATTCTGGTTTCAATTTTTTTTTTCCTCAACCTGTGTAATGAATACCTCTTAAAGGGGAAGTCTCATGCGTTTGATTTCATATTTACTCATTAGATGTAAGTATATAGACAAAAAAAAGTCTCTTTCCTTTTTAAAATTCTAGCTATTTACTTTTCATTTATAAAATCTTCATATTGGAGACAAATTTCCTTCTGCATTTTTTTTAAAGTGCATCCGGATGTGTGTGCTTTATGGCAGCTGAAATAAATGGGACTCAATTGACAAAGAGAAACAATTCTACAGGAAAAGATAAAATGCAGCCCACCTCCTCCAGAAGCCAGGAACTAGCATGAAAGCTGCATGCAAAGCCTTATCTGTGTGCATAATGTTGCTATCTCGCGATGGGTTCTCAATACTTTCTGTATTTAGATTTGCTGAATGGCCATTTGGAAACCTCTGACCTAGAGGAAGTCATATTCACTGGCAGATTGCAGATGACACAGAATGTAAATCTGCCTTGTTAAAGGGGGTTGTCCCATCTTGACATTTCCATGTGCCTGGTCTAGGTGGCTTGGCTTATAGAACCAGGCGAGTAGGCCAGCACTCCACTGTTTCCAGCCCACTTTCCTGTTTCCATTAGCCTGAAAACCTAGGGATTGCTCTTAGCCCCACATCGAGATGGGACAACCCATTCAATTGCAGTTTCGCATGGCATATGAAGTATTACTGATTGCTCATCTCCATACATTTCAGTGGTCAGCAGCACATTCTTGTTTACACAGAGTGATGTGCACACAGGGATATGTGCTGCTGACAAGTGGATATTTTTATGCCCACATGTTTGCTCATATGTCGGCTAATCACAGCCCTTTAATTGGGAACAAGCACTTTTATGAATGCATGCATACCCGATCATTGGCCTGTGTAAAAGAACCTTTAGTTAACCATAAATCAGCAACAGTACGCCAAGAAGCCTGCATGCTGTTCTTGTGCAAGGGCTGCATGGTGCCTTTGCCTTAAATATTGAACATATTCACATTTATCTATGGTTAAATAGCTACTGTGTGATTATTACCTTACAATTTTCAATGCCAAAAGCAAAGTAGATCATGGAACACGGGATTTATAATTTAGTAGTCTTATACATGGAAGATTTCTTATCCAGCTGCATAACATAAGTGACAGCTGCCAGGTAGCTGTGTGAAAGGTGTAAATGATCCTGCATGTAGAGGTCTGCTGAAACAACTGGACACATGCAGTGACAACTGTCTGTCACCTTCATAAAACACTACAGAAGCTGTCATAAATGAGACTGCAAATAATAGAGCACAAAATCGTCTCAGCACCAGTTACCTAGGTTGCTGCTTATTCAGTGACATTTCCCACAGACAATCATTACATTTTATGTAGACAGCAGGACTTCCATAAAGTGAAAGATGCACCGTTTTATACTCAACAATCATACGTGGTAAAACAATAATATGGTAAATTCATGAAAACTCCAAGTTGGAGGATGCATTTCAGCAAATGGAGATGGGATGGGGATTTGGTCAGGATCAATGGTGTCCTCTATGCTGAGAAATACTTCTTCATCATTTAATACCATCAGGGAGTCAACAACGACCACAAACATACAGCCAATGTGATTAAGAACTATCGTCACTCTAAAGAAGAACAGGGAGTCCTGGAAGTGATGATATGGTCCCACACAGAGCCCTGATCTAAACTGCAATCTGGGATTACATGAAGAGACAGAAGGATTTGAGCAAGCCTACATCCACAGAAGATCTGTGGTTACTTCTCCAAGATGTTTGGAACAACCTCTGTGCCAAATTCCTTTAAAGTGTATGGAGAAAAATTGATGCTGTTTTGAAGGCAAAGGGTAGTCACACCAAATACTGATTTGATTTTGATTTCACTTAGCATTTTGTTAATTGGTAAAAATAACTAACACTTATACTTTATACTTTTTTCATTAAGCTATTTCACCTGCTTCTAGACTCAGTGCTTGGAGAGCGAGAATGTTGATAACGATGATGGTGGGATTTTCGGGGCCTACCACGTGATCTGTGAGAAAGACAGAATAAAATTACAAATCCCAAAATACATTTATTTATATATGTGCAATACAATAATATACCCTAATGAGTCATCCAGTTACAAAAGGTTCTGTTAATAGCACAGTGCAGGTATCGTGTGTAAATTTATTTCAGCCAATAATGATTCTGATGTGATGTGAGCTGTTATATAGAAATATTGTTATTGCACACAAAATGTTTGCACCAGTTTGTAAATTAACCATAGAGCATCTCTCTGATCCAACCACACCACCAGCACTTTTGGCCATGGTAATTTAGGTGCAGGAAGTAGTTCATGTACAGATCTACGTCTATGGTCAACTGCATTGCTCTATTTGAGACAAAGACGTTTTTCCCTGGTATAATAAACTAGTATTAAAAAAATGTCAGGAATAGAGTTTTGTTTAGTTTCAAAATGGCAGCATGCCCTGAAAAACATTTGGCTCATGTAGGTTAGAAATTCTAGTTGCTCTTGGGCCAAATAACAAGACAGCAGTGCTAAAAATGGCATGAGATATCTGAGGCCCTCTTACTGATGCTACTTCACAGCGTACACATTACAACACACTGTTGGGGTAAAAAACTCCAGTTAACCAGACCACACTGTGACTCCTCAATGACAACTAATCACTTGGCTCTTAATGTTCCTCAGATTTGGCCTGCTAATTACTAATCAGAAGACTCATTGGCAATGCTTACTTGCCTTGCTAGGTACATTTTTAGAAGTCCTTATCATAACATACTTTAGTAACATAGTTCAGCCTGTTATCCTGAAAAGTGATTCAGAGGAAGGCAAAAAACCTTCATGAGACAGAAGCCATTTTTCCTTATCTTAGGAAAAAACATTCCTTCCCAAATCCAGATCTGGCAAAATTACTTCCTGCAAGATCTGCAAACGTTCTCCAGAATCTAGTTACTATATTCTTAGAGATTTACTTGTGTGCCAAGGCAGAAAACACAGGACACCATAGGTCCCAAGAGTAAAATTTCTCTATAGTACCATATAGTACCATTATGTTACGGATATACTTAAAAAGGATATCTGTGTGTTTAATACTGATGACCTATCCTGATGATAGGTAATCAGTATCTGATCTGTGGGGTTCTGACTCCAGGAACCCCCGCTGATCAGCTGTTTGAAGAGACCACAGCACTCCAGTGAGCACCGCAGCCTCTTCCTAGGCCAGTGATGTCATGTTCCTCAGTCACATGGCCTAGGCACAGCTCAATCCAATTTAAGGGAATGTGGCTTATCTGCCATACCAAGCACTGCCTCTAAGCAGCAATAGATGGTGCTGTGTCATATATTCATAGATGATTGATGGGCTGTCAGCTGGGAGCAGGTCGTATGATGATAGACAGGAGGCTCCTCTGTATGTCAGCAGATCGATTTGTGCAGTACGTGCACCTAAACAGAAATCTATGACAGCTCAGAGCTGCCATAGATTTCTGGCTTCATTTGAGTCAGAAAACTGGTGAAAATTAACATAAATTTGTTGGGGTGACTGGTCACGCCCTGTCTCTGCCATTGTCACACACTTTAAAAAAAAAAAAGCGCAGTTAAAAATTTGTAAACACATAAAGGGAGATTTATTAAAACTGCTGTAAAGGAAAACTGGCTTAGTTGCCCATAGCAACCAATCAGATTCCACCTCTCATTTTCCAAAGGAGCTTTGAAAAATGAAAGGTGGAATCTGATTGTTGCTATGGGCAACCAAGCCAGTTTTCCTTTACACCAGTTTTGATAAACCTGTCCCATAGTTTGCAACTTTTTAACGCCACTTTTTAGGAACAAGGGAAATGATAACTCCCCCCCTCATTCTGTTTTTGGCTTACATCCAGTGGCACAACTAGAAATGACTGGGCCCCACAGCAAATTTATGAAAAGGGTAACCCCCCTCCCCCCCTTCCTCTACTGTTGGGACTGGGGCGTTCTTTCTATTGCTATGCCTGTACAACAGTTATTCACTGATAACATTGATATTATCTAAGGGGCTCTTGTCTTTATGGGAACACAGGTGGGCAGGGAGGTCATGTGACTGCTCCTCTAGACATGCTTGCTGCAGTGCATGCTGGGATTGTTACTTTCACTTTGCAGCTGCTCCTCCCACACAGCCTGTCTGAGGGAGTTCCTCCAGGGAAGTGTGTCATGGTGAACAGGTTAGATAAATGACGTACAGCCAGTACATGTCACCTGATAGAAATACTTCATAGTGTTGGCTATTGTCTGGGGGAACTTTGGATTTTGATACTTAGGGTGGCCAACCCCTTTAAGTGGGTGGTCCCGGGCGGAGTCAGGGCACTCCCAGGGAGGAGGTTTTGAATGCCCGTATTTTACCAACAAAAACATTGGTAAGTATGTAACAGTCACTTTTATTTTTATTTATTTTACTTGTTTATATAGAGCTAACATATTCCACAGCACTTTACAGACATTGCTTGCTTGCTGTTAGGGGGCAAATCCACGGAAACAGCATTCAAACTCCAGCATTTTGTCCTTGGTCAGATTCAAACCTAGGATCCCAGCGCTGCAAGTGCTAACCACTGAGCCACCATGCTGCCCACTTTAGGCTACCTTAAAACTCAGTCAGTCGTACTTGGATGCAAGTTCTGTATTATCCATTGTTAAATGTGCCATTTAAATGAGGGATGAACAAAACTTATATGTACTGTTCTCTACTGCTGATGTATCTGTAAGAACTTACATACTGTACAGTTGCAATAAAATAATTAGTAAAGAAAATATTTTACTTCACAGATTTGACATAGTCTCACTTTGGCAAGAAATTAAAGGTTAATACGTTAAGTTGAATTACAGTGTTCATCCAGAACCTCTTCCCTAGAAACAAAGCTGTGCGCCTTCAATTCTGTCTACCATCATATGGCAGAATCTAAGTACGGCAATTTCCTGCAAACCGAGCACCTACTGCTAAGTCAGTGACTCCTAATGTTATTACTGACAGCAATAATAATCACGGCTGCTCTTCAGTAGATAGAAAGGAAGTCCCCTGTAGTTCATGTCATCCCAATATGCTTTGCAATCAGATGGGAACAGGAAAAAACAGCATGTCTCCTTTTCAGCTATCTGATCTACGTGAAGGAATGGAAATGGAGCAGCAATAGACAATGAGAATATTATTACTCACTGTACAATTGTGATGATTGTGGTGTTATTTCTCTTTATTTCAAACAGTTATCCTGAATAGAAAAGTAACACATTTTGATAGGACACCTATCAGATTTCCATTTAAAATGTCACCATGCTTGGAAACAGATCTATGTAGTTCACAAGTGAAGAAAGATCGTTGCAAGGGTGTTGAAAACTTTATTAAACTGTACAATTTTCTAAGGAGTAGGAGTTCACAATAACATATAGGGTATATGCCAGAAAATGTAAAGGACAAATAGGAAGGTTAGTTTCACATGTTAAGTCTTGTCAAGGAGTAGTGGAAAATGATAAGGAGTTCTTGAGTTTCATCATGACTACTCATCATAGGATTGCACTTTGTCCATGGGTTTGCATTATTTTGCATTTTAATATTGTGTTTATTTGACTATTGCTCTAAATTAGAAAAAGGCTAGACTAAATTATATGCTTTTGCCTTAAATATGTTGTGCAGTGCAATAGAGTGATGACCTATCCTCAGGATTAGTGATCAATATCAGATCGCTGGAGGTAGAAATTTCTGGACAGTCTGCAATAATAGACAACTTTTTTTTCCATGTCCATGAAAAAAAAATAGATGTGTCCATGATTTTTTTGAGGCTGGTGGTACTTGACTAGATTATTTTGGTGGTAATTATCATCATTTTACAGCTCACAGTAAATGCTGGTAAAGTTATCAATACATTGAGCTTTAGACATATTACTATCTAGCTTAAGGGATCATGTACAATGGCACCTATATGGCACTGCACTAAGCAGTATGGCTTCATGTCTCCATGCCCTTACTGTGGAGGAAAATATGAAGTACAGTTGTATGGAGCCATAATATGGCTGTGAACTCTTAAAGGGATTATCCAGGATTTTATAAGGAATGCCCTATCCTCAGGATAAGCCATTAATATCTCATCGCTGGACGTCCAACACCCCTCACCCCCACAGATCAGATGTTCTGCAATAGCTCCAGTGCTGGAAGGTGGCACCAGAAATACACAGCTCAGTCCATTGTGTAGTGGGCAGAGCAGGTTACTGCAGAGCTGCTCTCATTGAAGTCAGTGGGAGCATCCCTGCAGCTCCATCTACTAAACAATGGACGTAGCTCTGTGTTTCTGATGCCGACTTCTGGCGCTGGAACTACACTGAAACAGCTGATCAGTGGGGATGCTGGATGTCTAGTCTCTTCTCCGATCAGCTTTTGATGGCCTATCCTGAGGCTAGGCCATTGATAACAAAATCCTGGAACACCTCTAAATTGTTCAACTTCTCTAAGGCTACTTTCACACGAACGTTGTGTTTTGCGGTCTGCAAAAAAAACGGATGGCGTCCGTATGGCATCTGTATTTTTTGCGGATCCATTGTAACAATGCCTATCAGTGCCTATAGGACATGTTCTATTTTTTTTGCGGGGCTACGGAACGGGCAAACGGATGCGGACAGCACACAGTATGTTCTCAGTATTTTTTGCGGACCCATAGAAATGAATCGGAGCCCGCAAAAAATACTGTCGTGTGAAAGAGGCCTTAAGGATGAACAACATTTTCTGAGAATGACTAGATTTTCTGGGACAGATTTTTTTTTACCTCTATCATATCCTATGTACAGTATATTGGTCATCTTCTTTGAGAAAACCACCCACCCTGAAGACCATTTTGCAAAGCAACTCTGTGGCATGAATACTTAATTGGAACAAAAATATCTGACCACACAGTTAAATTGGCTTTATGACCAAAACCTGTAATTATAAAGTTTAGGTATTTTGTGAAAGTAACTTTTCTGTATTGATTTGAACTATTAGGCCCCATGTACACGCCCATATCTTTTTTTCCACATACAATCTGCTTCTTTTTGTGGATCAGATGTGGAACCATTCATTTCAGTGGGGCAGCAAAAAATGCTGGTCCATATCTGTATGTCCATGCCTATATCCTGCAGTAAAATCGAACACGTCCTATAATTCATCGGTTTTGCGGACAAGGATAGGACATTTCTATAGAAGGGAAAAATAAAATGGCGGCATGCACGTGGCTGCTATCCGTGTTTTGCAGATCCGGGGTCTGTGGACCGCAAAACACACATGGATGTGTGCATGAGGTTTTAGACCCATTTCATTTAAACCAGATGAAATATAAGACGACCCGGCCATGTTAGGGATGTACAGTAGGTCAATATAATAAGAGAAGGTATATACTCACTGCTTTCTGTGTTTCCTGTCATGCTTTCTTTTACTTTTTGGACTGGATGAACTAGGAAAAGGAGCATTTTATTAAATGTAGTATTTGGAGCATAAAAACAATTTATAATATCCTGGTCACATAGATGGACAAAGGTCTCAAGCCAGAATTTTCACACTGCACCACATAAGACAGATTTGTATAGGCAAGGTTATCTTGAAACCAGGTTTAGGAGCCAAGAATAATGATTTTTATCTACATTATTATTCATTCCATACTATAGAAGGTAAAAGTCTACCAAGGTAGGCTGTCTTCAACTGGGTTCAGAAGATCCAAGTACAGTTCACAGTGCATTCCCTAGGGAAATATTTAGGAATGTTTCCCATTTTCTTTGTACTAGAATCTAGCCATATTTTTAATTAAAAAGATGTGCAGGAAAGCAGATCTTCTGAACGCAGTGAGATGCCACCCTTCACCTAACTTCATGATGACAGAAGAACTGTAAAACCACATTCTGTATCATGTAGAGTAAATGCAGAATTTGTTCCACAAGCAGATAACAGAACTTTCCAAACAAATCAACATCTAAAATATTTTTGGCTGGACAAATAGTGCAGAAGCTGCATGTTGTTTAGAACATATAGTGGTAGTTTAAAAAAAAAAAAAAGTAGTGGGGAGCAAGCTAATATCAGCAAATCTATTCTCACACTTTTTAATTGACTTGACACTATTGGTGGATTTAGACAAGTGGATAATTTTTTAGCTGATTAACGACAAAATCGCATTTAGCGATTTAAAGTCGATGACAGAACAAGACTTTCATGCAAACATTATAATGTACTAATTCATTGCACATGATCAGGGCTGCCCTTAGGAGTTTCAGGGCCCCATTTAAAAAAATTGTGTGTTCCCTCCCCGGCCCTTCTCACATTCATAACCCTAAAAGCTGTACCTTTGGTTGTGCCTGGCCATTTTGCCATACATATAAGTAAGGTTTTGATTTCTATCAACTTTTGCTATGGATTAAATGGGTTCTCCGGGAATTAAGAAAATGAAAATACTTAAATATTACTTTATTATAAATATATTCCGAAATACATTTCATTAGTTATATTGGCTCGTTTTGTCTAGGGAGCAATCATCAGGGGAAATAAAATGGCTGCCGTCCTATTCGTACACACAAAACCTGTCCTAATCACTCAAGACAAGTTACTTCACAACACTCGTCAGGGATTATGGTCCTGAATACATATGATAAGATCTTCAGCTGAATCTATGTAGGAATGGAGTTCATGAGGAGAAATGAAGTACAGAGAGGAGGGTGGCTGATGAGCAGCAGCACTTATATGCAGTCTCCATTACCACAGCCCCACATTACCACAGTCTGTCCTGTCCATCTATCTGTACTTCATGTCTCCTCATGATCTCCATTCTTACAGAGATTCAGCTGAAAATCTTATCATCTGTATTCAGGATCATAATCACTGAAAAATAGGAGAGGAGGATGAGGCAACCATTTACCTCAGTGTTGTGAAGTAACTTGTCCTCCTGTGTGATTAGGACAGATTTTGTGTGTATTAATAGGACGGCGACCATTTTATTTCCTCTAATGTTTTCTTCATAGACAAAATGAGCAATTATAACTAATAAAATGTATCTTGGAATATATTTATAATAAAGTAATATTTTAGTCTTTTCATTTTCTTTTTCCTGGAGAACCTCTATAATTGAAGGAAAAAAAGATTGCGCCAATTTTATTAACGCGTTTACTGATCACCATAAATAATGTGTTCACTGTATTGTATGGGTTATTATGATTACATGGTTACCACTGTTTCCTGTTATTTAATAGTAAGTTTGTTGCAAAAGCATTTTAATTCTAATGCTTTTGCGCCATAATATTTTTATTAACATTAACTTTGCAAAAAATGAGCTATTACTTTCCAGCGTTTCTTTTACTATAAAAAGCTAAGAAGTAAAAATAACATTTTTCTGCCATAACTTTTACTAAAAAAATATTTTACATGTCTCTGCTGCTGGGAATTGAACCCCAAACCTTCCATATAGTAGGCAACAAGCTTACCACTACACTACAAAACTGCTCTGGTATATGGAAATTTCTGTTCTTAAAAAGCTACTATATATTATATTATTACTGTTTTCTTCGCAGGCATAATATTAAATAGGATAAACAATAATAATAATAATAATGTTTAGTAGCTTTTTAGGTACAAAATATTCTATCTTTGCCCCAGAGTAGTTCTATAGTTTAGTAGTAAACTTGCTGCCTGCTATTTGGAAGGGCTAAATTCCGAGGAGAGACTTGTAAAACAATTTTTCACCAAAGGTCATGACTGAAAAGTATAACTATTACTTTCTTGAAAGTAAAAGGTACGTTTTTCTGAAAATTTAATGATGCAACAATAAATAAATAATAAAAGATTAAAACTGTAAACAAAACAAAAAAACAGTAGAACAAAACCATTATGATAAATATGTATAACATAGATACAATTAAATATCATGGAACAGTATTTGGTATTCCTGTAATCATAGTAACTCACACACTCTAGTGAACATATTATTCCCGGTGGAGCATTTTTTATGCCTTCATTTAATAATACACTTGTGAAGAGGTAACTCTGTTGTCTTCCATCCAGACGTTCCCGAGTTCAATTTCCAATAGAGACTCCAAGAGAGATCAAAACTGTTGATTTAGTAATTGTCTATGTCCTGGGAGAGAATCTCACCTACAACTCATATCAAATGGAAGGGCCACACACAACTTAGTGTTCATTGAAGAGAATAGTAATGAGGCTGACAATGTCACAGATCCACAGTGGCTGGGGCCTCTGACTGCAGTGCTTCCCCGCTTGAGATCATCTACTTGCCTAAGTGAAGGTGGATTAAGACAGGCCGATGAAAAGCAGATTATCGGGATGGAAGCGTTGGCTGCTCATTAAGTGGAGGTGAAGAGCTACATTTACATGAAATGATCACCTCCACCGTATGAGCATGAGGGATCACTATTACGATTGTATTGCATTGTTTCTGGGCAGCATATCGCAGTTTAGACAGCACAATCTGATGGCCAGAAACAATAATTTAGGTGCCTGCACGAGCAGCTGTTTCACCTGATGAACGAGCACCTTTAGACGGGCAGATTGTTGAGAACAAGCGTTCGCAGGAACATTCGTTCTCGATAATTTGCCCTATTATCTGGCCATCTAAATCCACCTTGTGGATCGTTTGCTGTATTCAGACAACAGCAATTTACTATAAATAGACCTGTATTTACATCATCCACATCACTGAAAAATCACACAATCAACCTTTACATTACTGCTATTCAATCACGAAAAATGATAATTTATTTGTGGGCATAAATGATTCCAACATGAATTATTAGCATTCGAGTTGTAACAATTATCTACTCTTCTAAATTGATGATCATCGATCACTATGTCTTATGTCCCTTCTACAGAGGCCAATTATAGCCAACATTTACTAAGTTCTAAGCAATTATTTTGATAACTGTCCAGTCTGAAGAAAGGTCCTTTTACACAGGCCAAGGATTGCTCCACTCAACAGGATAATCGCCCCATATAAATATGCCACTGATCACCTGACAAGGAAATGCTTGTTCACATCTTTCATGTGGCATCAAAAATCCTTGTTTGTCGGCCAACACATTGACTTGTGTAAATAGGAATGTGCTGAGAACTGTATAGGGATCAACGATCATAGTAATGATCGTTCTTCCCCATACAACTGCGATCATTCCTGCATGTAAATGTACCCATTACCAATCATTGCAGCATTATCAGTCTTTGTAAAAGGCCTGGTTATGATAGACAATAAGACTATACGCATTAATGTTTGTGTTCAGTAGTCATATAACAAAGATTTCACAGGAGTGGACACAGTGACTGAAAAGCATCAAAAGTTGTCAAGGTCAAGTTATTAATTTGGACATAATTGCAGGAAAGTGTTTGGCCTTGTAGAAGATAAATTGTGCTCATTTAGCATTATTCATTGTAAATTACTCATGTTACAGCCATACAGATTCACTATGCATATTAATCACTTACTTGTGTCTTCTCTTCTTTGATGAAGACCTAGGGAAATTAGAAACAAGCTTGAATTTGTGAACTTTGCACATATTGCAGGTATGTTGGGCATACAGCGATGAACTACTAAGCACAGATATAAATACAGTATGTAAATGAGAATTAAATGTAAAGATTATCAGCAGATCTGCTTTCCTAGGATAGGTTCATATCTCTGCTAAGGTAATCCACTAATGTTCTAGAAGAGGAACGGACTACTAGAGTTACTGTATCTGGATAGCCAGACACCGCTGTTCCCCGCTGATTCTCATTGACTATAATGTGATCCAGCAGCTTTTTGGCTTAAATGCCAGACAATTACTGGTACATGTGGTCAATGGAAATTGGTGGTACGCGGCAGTGTCTGGCTGTGTCGGAAAAGATAATTCTAGTAGTGTGTTCCTCTACCGGAATACCTTAAGCGGAGATGTGAACGCACATCTACAGTAGCATTCATTGTAGATACCAACAATTCAAATTTTTGTCATAAATGTATGATACATGAACTTTTTGTTTGGCTTAATCTAATATTTTAATCTAATCTAAGGTCAAGGTGTGGAAGATGTAAATTTTGTAAGGTGTAGTGTTGAGCGAGCATGGGGCCCTCAGCTTTCATTGCAGTCAATGATAACTGCATTCTTTCCTATGCACTGAGTTGGCTTCAGCTTTATAATAAACTATTTGAGGAAAAAGTGGCAGATACAGATCTGCAGGGAGGATATTTATCGATGCACATATACCAGTTGGTTGGTGTAAATACAGTACATTGAAAAATAAAGCATTCAGAATGATGCACCTATTTCACTTTTTCCGACTTTATTTTTGTTATTACAGTTTTACAAATACATTTGTCAGCAATCTTGGAAAGTGGCGCTTGGCGTTCCACATTGCCTAAGATCATTGACGCACAAGTACTAGTAGGAAGGACTGAGCGACAGAATGAAGTCCATTGGGTCCACCAGAAGAAATGAGGGCCCATCCTCTTTCAGAGCTTGGGTCCACCAGAGGATCTTCTAGTACTCTGATGGGTCAATGTGGTACTCTTGAGGGAATGACCCATACTAAGTTTTGCTATGGGGCCCTGTGAGATCAGCGTACACCCCTGTTCATGACATACACGGACGAGTCTGGTCTGAGACAGCAAAACTGTTTTTTGTTTGGGGAACTATTATATTCACATGTAAAAGGGATGTCACAGTAAGACAGTTAGATATAACATATCAAGAAAGTTACCTTTTTGAAAACTAATGAGAAGCACTCTGTATTAACAATATACACCACTGATGTCTAGGGAATTCCAACCTTGCAAGATGCATACTTGGAGTTCATACTGGAAGCACAGTACACTGTCAGAGTCTCATACCTGTTTCTCTTCTGTTTCTTTGAACTCTTCTTCTTTTTCTTTTTCACTGGAGAAGGACTGTAAGACCGTGACCTGGATATGAACACATATGGCAAACAAAATTTAACATTTCCTGCGTAATAATGAATAATGCTAGTTTCACATCTCCATTTGTTAAATCTGGTAGTCTGTTCCGGCAGAGGAGCAGACTACCAGAATTACTGTATACAAAGGGTATTTTTAAGTAACCGATTGGTTGTCCTCTTTAATTCGTCGAATACTCTGTGTAATAGTTTTTAAGTTTCCCTTGTAATGAAGTGGGTTAGAGATAGCACCAATCCACCAGGCCCTCCATTCTAGGTAGGATGTGAGTATGACTTACCCTATCTCTCTTGTACACCCTGGGGTGTCAGTCATGTGTTATAACGAGGTAGACAGCCATGGTTTATCCACAGAGTCTCCACCCTATTTAGGCTAGTGATGTTTATTTACTTTCATTCTACTATCATTCTGTATGTGATTTCTTTGTGTTATCGAATATTTATCCATTAAGCCTGTGTAAGCTTATTCATTCTCAAATCTTTCGAATTAACTTTACATTACAAATGGTGGCAGCGGTGGGATTTGAGCAAATTAATATGCTTACAGTTGATTGGGTGTTACATAGAGATGCTTATTCATTCTCAAATCTTTCGAATTCACTTTACGTTATGGATATTGTTGGGCACTGCCAGATTCCTATGCAGCGGTGATCCATTTCCGGGATAAATGCTGGCTTTCTGACTGAAAAAATACAGCTGAATGCACAAAGTCGGCATTTATGCTGAATACCTGCCAGATCCCAATATAGTGACTGGGGATGGGCATTGGATATACTGGATACATTAACTCTAGTAGTCTGCTCCTCTACCGCAACATTGGATTTACTGAACTGAGGTGTGAATCTAGCCTAAGAAACCATACCTAATGCTTATTCCCACTAATTCAAATTCTTCTAAATCCCCCCTGTTCATTACACTTTTTTTGTCATATGAAGCACACACTAAAAACTGTCCCAGGGTTAAATGGTAACAATAGGAACATGGTAATCACTAAGTGGTTTAGCATAACTTGCCTTCTTCAGACTTACATGTTGCTAAAATTTAATAGTAGAAACAAGATGTTTGTAAGGTACATTCCATGTAGGGTCTCCAAAACTCTGTCTGAGCCTGGCGCATGATTGATTCATAAGCGGGGTTGTGTCGCCGTTATGCTGTAGTTAGTGAATGCATACGGTTACTGCATGTATAATAATGCTTTTAGGGTCCATTTTTTTAACCTGGCAATACATTATGAACTGTTGTTTGAAGTATTTTACATTTTTGCAGTTCTTTAGCATTCTGATAACTTCAAATAGTGATACCACATTTTATGTGTGGTTGACGGCACATACAACAGGTGCAGTCATCACAACTTGAAATGTGCCCAGTCTTGAGCCTGTGTATAGTTTTATATTCAATGTAGTAGTAAGCAAACAGAAATCTAAATTATATTGTATTATGTGTAAAATAACTACATAATTGTAATACTTATTTAACACTTCGATGCACTTTTCCATTTTCCTGTATAAACCATCCACAGTGTTTCAAAGAAATTATGTACTGGGTATCATGAAATCAATATAATTACATATGTAGCTTTTTAAGTGTATTGTGTTCTGTTGTGTTGGACTATTATATTACATATAGACAATGCAATTCATGCAAGAGACCTTACTGCAGCTGCTTAGCCCAAATTTAGACCAACCTTTTTCTCTTTTTGCGATCCGATTTTTTCTTTTTCTTTTTCTCCTTGGGAGGTGGTGAAGGGCTGAGTTGTTCTGCTTCTAAGAACCTATCACTGGACAAAGAACAAAGTTTGCCTTGATTTTTTGATGGTAATGTGAGTCATTTTAGCATTATCAAGCTGGCAATAAACCCGAGATAACTGTTGGCAGAATGCTTGAAAGCTGTATTTCGGCCCTTGTCAGTACAGAACAGGGTACTAGTTGGGTAAATGAGATGCCTTTGATATATTGAAGTCACCTGATAAATGCTAGCATAGAGACTCATATTGCCTCCAAACCACAACAGTTGCTAATATGCAATGACAGCCCAGGATGAGTGACCAGAGGATGGGAGCGGTAGTGACTCTGAAATACATATCACAGTGGCAATCCTCACACCAATATCCCCATAGGGCCATGCAGTGCCAGGAGAGTGCACCCTTTCTTCCCACTTCTTGATGTTGGGGTTCCTGCTTCATGGTATGGATGTTTTGTTAGAGTGAAAGTGCAGATGTAGGTGTAATGGCCGGCAAATGGTTTAGGACTGGGTGACCAGGCCATTTGGTGCAAATAAATAGCTCTTTCTCTCACTAATGTGCAGAATAGGAGTAGTAGTTCATCCAACAGTATCAAGGCACAGTTCCAAAGAATATAACATAGTGCAATCCTTCCCCAATAGCAATGTATGGAAGAATAGCAGAAATGATTGTGGTTGAAGTACTCCTTCTCTCTGTCTTTCTAAAGTCTCTCAGCAGAGCCTTAGTGTCACAGATGTTCTTACGACAGGTAGCAGGAAGTCTTTCAGATTGGCAACACGTGGTATAATCTGACATGTTTTCCTTTTCTGTTGTTGGTATTTACCACACCCTTTTCCCTCAGGTGTTGCTAGTGTGATAATTGTCTCTCCCCTATTTATTGCTGCTTCTCCCACAATTCCTTGCGGTTTATTGCTTCAGTGGATATTGTGGTGAGCTACAGTTTTGTTCTCAGCTGAGATCCTGGAGTCTCCATTTCTTCATTGAAGATAAGTGCCCTCTTTCCCTTTTGTGTTTTACATTACCTTTTCCTGTTGTTTGTTATTAGGCCTAAGGGAGACTCCTGTTCATCCTTCCTTTTGGAGGAACAGGTAGACTCATTCCTGTCATTAGTTCCAGGGACCTATAGGGTTAGTTTGGTTTAGGTTCCTATGTATGAACTCGCCTACATTTGGGGCCTGTTCATACTGGTAGTCAGTCAGGATTAAGAGTCAGGGTTTCCTTTAGGAGGTGTCCATCTCCCTTCCTTAGTTTCCAGGCCTAATCTCCTTTCCCTCCTACGCTCTGTGTGGTCCCCCCCCCCACACACCTGAGCGTGACACTTAGTTCTTGTAAGTGTTCTGTAATTCTATGGCTGAGGGGTACAGATTTAAGATACGGCTGGCCAAACTGTCTCTAAGGGTGGAAGGGTGCACTATTCCTTCTCACAGCAGAAATGTCTATATCAGTCTTAAACAAGCACAGTACCTTGCTGACCAATGCTCAAATGCATTGCCTTGCAGATTCTGGACCTTCTAGTCTCCCAACCGTCTAGTCTCCCAACTAGGGGTGGACCCAGGTCCATCTCCTAGAACCCTAACCCTAAGGGACTGGGTTAGGGTTGTTAACCATGACCTATCTATACAGTACTATTGAGTAGGCAAATACAATTCAACATTAAAACGATCAAGCTTTAGGGTAATCTAAATAGCGTAGGTAAATGGAAGTATATAAATTAATTTGCTCCTATTTTTTAAAAATTAATGCAATCAGAATTTAAGGGTGTACTTTCTATGCTTCATTAAAATGTTTAAGCAATAGTACTACCATTGTAAATTGTCAATACCAGTGTGCAGTGCGTTTGTAGAAAGGAGTGTTTACAGAGGACCTGTGACCACAAAATTCAATGCAATCTGCAAGTGTTATGGAGGAGTAAGTGAAGGAGGTAGATGAGAAACTACCACTGGAGGAGGAGCAGTAGAAGTCAGTGGTGGAGGAGCACAATGCTGATAATGATAATGACAACGACACTAGCAATGGTTCCTAAGACACACTGGTAAGTAGGTCAAGTTGTATGCTTGCTTGCTTAAGTATTCACAGGCCTGAAACAATCTGATTTGGATAGCCATGTTTTTAGACCTTCACTATCAAAGCAAAATGGGGGAATGCTTTCCTGTTGCCAAAAGAGAGACCAAACTGCTGTATTACCAGGATACACTGGTAATACCTATTATCTTTTTTTTTGTTTATTTTTAGTTTTATACTATTATAGGGAAAGTGAGGTGACAATGTGAATGGTAATACCCATTTGTCAATTTCTTAGAGGGGAAACCAGAGATTTGAAACAACACAGAGTTATAAGAAAAGTTGCTCCAAAATTATTTCATAGGGAATAAATGAATTTTAATAAAAACATACATGTCAGGAGAGGTGATCATCAAACTGACTTTTCATAGGTCCATTCCAAAAATGTCAGAGCTCGATCTACCTTAAAATTGGAAGTTTATATGAAGAGTTTATACTCTTACCCATGGTACTGGCGGGGGCTTAGCTCTCTCCCGAGCCTTCTTGTTGTACTCCCATTCTCCATATTTCTTTTTAGTTTCTCCTGTCTGGTGTCTTTGTTTGGAGATAATGAACAGTTGACGTCACTGCAAGTAAAACAAAAAGATATAATTATTTTACTAGCCAACCATTGGTGAATAAAGAAACATATCTGTGAACCAATTGGCTAATATTGAAGCAAGAAAGCTCAGTTCTCTAGGCAATACATTGTGTAAGAGTGTGGAAAGCTCCCACCATTTTTGAGGAATAACTGGGCTAATCCATGCCATATTTGTTAAACTGTCAATCTGTTTTAATAAAGTTATTTTCTGCTTTTGTTACGGTGGGATGGCTTGGGTTTAAACAGCCCTTCGCAATACGACAGTGAAGAGGAGGAGTCACCAATATGAACAGTTAAAGATCCTGTTCACTCCAAGGAGTCAGTACTGTGTGGTCAGCAGTAGTCAGGCAGGGGCGGATTGGCCATAGACCTTACAGGGAAATTTCCCGGTGGGCCAGTGCCCAGGGGGCCGCCTGAGCCCTCCTCACGGCTGGCCAGTGGAAGTTTTTGGGGATGTATTTTGTGATGGACTGTGGTATTTGGCTCTGTTGGGGTGGTATAATGTGCCACAATATAGTATTGCTGGCCCTGCCTTCCATCAATTTGGACCCAACTACAAAGTGGGGCCACTTCTAGTATTTTTTCCAGGGCCACTTTAAGTTGCCAATCCGCCCCTGAGTAATGGTGAGCACAGCTGGCATGCAAGAAGTTGTGTGTGGCCCAGACAAACTGCCAGTAGCTAAGATGACTCAGTGTTGGCCAGAGTGGACCATTACTAGGACCATTACAGAGTAGAACTTGTAGAATACGGATTGTCTAGCTGACTGGGGACAAGAACCAAATGGACTAGGCTTTACCTACCACTCCTACCAACCTAAGCTCTGCACCTAGTCTTGATAGACCTGTGAGTTGATTCCTGAAAAATCAACTGTTCTCTAAGTTTCTACCTTGTTGCCGCCCCTTTCCAGCCATGTAAATGAACAATCTACCCTGTTGTTACAGACTAATGAGACAATTGGCCAAGTACTGTCTCCATTTGGTGCTAACTAGCTTTTTTCACCTCTTCAATGGGAGGTAGGATTGGTCGTGTATGGCTATAGACCTTCTAAAATCCGATATGCCACTTTGCTTTATTTTTCACCTCTTCTATGGGAGGTGGGATTCATCATGTGTGGCTATAGACCTTTTAAAAGTCCATATGCCACTTTGCTTTGCTTTTCAAAGACAGAAGGGAAAGGCGTAATGTTCAGCTAAACACCACGCCCCTTTATTCTAATGCTCATTGGGTGTCTCAACACCTGGAATAACATTGGTCAAAACCTCTGAATGGACATGACTGGTCAACTCTCTTTAAAAATGCTAGTAAAGTGTTGTAGAGGTAAACACGGCTATTTGAATTCTTCTGGCTAATGAGTAGTGTTTCTTCTGGATAGGCTAAGCTGGAGCACTCTGTCTTTGCTTTCTCTTGCCACCTGATGAGTCAGAAATATGCATGTAAGCAATCTGAGTATTCATGACTATGGAAAGATCTTTTATTGATTTTAAAAATAGAAGTGCAAGCTAAGCCAAAATCAGAACCCCTAATCTTCACTATGCCTAGCTCACATTTATCTTCAATGAAGTCATCATGTACACTGATATGTTACAGCTCGGTATAATCTCCTAGTCGTACACAGCAGTAATACCTCAACAATAGAAGTGCATGGGGCCACCTTGACCCTCCATTTGCCTTTATTTTCATACAGAGTCATACTTGGTTTTTCTGTTGGATACCCTATGAATCGGACAGGAAAAATAAAATGTTGCACACTGTATCAGATGTCTTTTCACAGCAGTATTTTTCCTTAGAAGTATTACTTCTAGAGCAGTACACCTCTGTAATACTGTGCTGTGCAGAGGCACCACACAGTAGTGCTGAGCTGCAGGCTCTACTGTGAGCATAAAACCTAACTGCGGGACGGTTGTTTTTTAATGTAACGCATTCTTACAGAAACCTTTTTCTTTTTCTGTAGCTGCCAATTCATAATATGATAGCTTTCCCTTCTTTTAAAATTCCTTTCAGTAAATGTGTACTTGATGTCTCAAGCACGTCAGTGAATATACAATTTCTTCCCAGCGAGCCACATTATAACAGTCTTGTTAAAACTGAAGTAACTATGCAGAGTTAAGGAAATGATTGCGCTATCCATTGGCTAATTCCAGTGTTAGAGTGTATTGCAGAAATAATTACGGTCCAAGCCAGTGAGTGGGAGTTATTGAGACAACCAAAGGACAATGCGTTTTGACAAAAAACACTCAGCTTAAAGGTGACATATGAGAAGTGTTCAGTAATACAGAAATCAGCATTACCGAGACGCTACAATAAATCTCAGTATGTGCCTGGAATTTCAGCAGCCCGCGCTGAGTATGTCTGATCGGCACTCCATTTATAGACAACTTTCAGTCTGTCACCCTCTGATGTTGTTTTCTTAAGCGTCAAAACATTGACTAACAGCGGCTGCTATTGTTTTATGCTACAGCCAAAAATCCAGATAAAAAGACAATAGCTTTTCATGGATTTTTTTATACCAATTATGGCAGGTCCATAAAGCCAGCCATATAGAGCCTCATCTGTACTTACGATCAGGCTTATAGGCAGTGGGGGGGGGAAGCAGGAGATAATAAGCTCTTTCAACAATGGGAAATGCTCAATAAAGCACAAGTAGATTTTCTAGCATGTTCTAAAACCTCTATGCAATTAGTACCATCCCTCACTCTTCCATGAAAAAAGAAAAGAAAAAAGACTGTCGACTGCACCAAAACCTACTCAGAACATGACCACCTACAGTACCTTCATGGACAATCTAATTTAAGCGATAGGCCTCATGCACATGACCGTTTGTTTAGGTTCACCTCCGAGCCGCATACATATATATCTGCAGACCACAAAATACATTTGGTCATCTGCATATAGCCTTAATTTCATCCAGCTTTAAAGGGATTATCCTATGATTATTGTAAAAATGAAAATCAGGCATCATAGCACAAGACAATCTCTCTAACAAAGCTAGAACCAGCCTGCACCTCACATGGATCAACAGCTCTCCTCATTCATTGCTCTAAATGCTAAAATTTCTATCATGCTAGTTTTATCCTTTCTTCTGTAGCTCAGACAGCACATCCTCTGCTGCAGCTCTCTCCTTATCATAGCGCAGGAAGCAGATTAAGGCTAGAGGTAAGCATTTGTGTCCATCTCAGTAGTCAGTAGAGAGCCAATGCATTTGAATGAGCACAATAAAAATGCAACCAGAATATAGCCATAAGCTTGATGCCATAGAGCAACCTTTTAAACCGAGTGCCTAAAATGCAACCCAAAACCCACTTATTTATCGTCACGTGCCAACACAACAATTTAACCTGAATACTACAGTCCAGTATAGTATATCTTCCGTGTACTTTATCATTTCGGCTACTTTCACACTAGCGTTTTTAAATTCTGGTATTGGGTTCCGTCATAGGGGCTCAATACCGGAAAAAAACGCTTCAGTTTTGTCCCCATTCATTGTCAATGGGGACAAAACTGAACTGAAGACAACAGAATGCTCCTGAAAGCATTCCGTTCCGTTTTCAGACTGGAGAACAAACCGCAGCATGGTGCGGTTTTCTCTCCGGTCCAGGCATCCGCACCAAGACGGATCTGAAATGACCCCCAATGAAAGTCAATGGGGACGGATCCGTTTGGTGTGACACACCAGTAATCCGGATCCAGAGGGCGCTGTGGGGAATCGTCATCACTGCGCGCAGGATGCGCGTGAAGACGTGCTGCCGGCGTCCCTTGCTGGAGTACGTGAGTATGTATGTGTTTGTGTGTATGTGTGTGTATGTATGTTCTCTGTGTCTTGTCCCAATGTCTGTGTCAACATGTGTGGGGCCGGACCGCTGCTCCGGCTCCACACATGTACCAGCGGCAGTACGGATCCGTCGGCACCCTTTAGGTGCCGGATCCGTGCTGCCGCTAGTGTGAAAGAGGCCTTAGCTATGTATAATACCCTGCCTACTTACAGTGCGCTGCCTGTGCCGTTCATAGCGTACCCTGTGCTGATGAATGACAGGATAAGTCTAAGGTACATTGGTACACCTTAGACTTTTTCCAGGGCATGGGTGCCCACAGAGAGGGCTCTGAGTGCCCCCTGTGACACCCGTGCCATAGGTTTGCCATCACTGCCATAGAGTAAGGCTGCACCCTTAACACACAAGGGATCAGGGGGGAACCTTCTATAAAAAAAAATGTGTTTTCTCCTAGTTTAATCCTTTTTGTTGACATCCTGGTAAATCCCTTTAATGGTGTATTCAGATGGTTGGCTTGGTCACATAAAAAAGATCCATTTTTGCTGTGGTGTTTGATTTCAGATTTTTCCTCCAGATTTGTGCTGGAAGAAGTTATACCATACAGAGCAAATGAATAGGACTCTCATCTACATGCACAGAAATTCACTTTGTCAAGTATCAAAGTAAACGAACTGTGGTGCCTCGTTTTGTCCTGCTGACTGCTGTTGGACCTCCTCTGATTACCGTAATGATAGATCATCAAGGCAAAATTTTAGGAAACCCCTTTAAAAATCTTAATTGCTTTCACCTTTCATAAGACAATCCCAAAACAACCCTATTATAAATAGTGTAACCAATGATTGAGTCATTTGAGGTTTGGTACATATGATTAATATATTTTTACTCCTTTAATAAAACATGCACTTCCTTTCCATCTCCATTGCTAAATGAGGCAGAAGGAGTTAAACCCTTATGTGATGCTTCCACCCTACATCATCTTCCAAGAACTAAATTTAGCCAGTGAAGTCTGGGGTGGAAAGCAAGATGTTTTGATTGCATTTGCTTAGAATAAATCCGTCCGACAAGGCAATTCTGAAAGTGCAGATTAAATGGGGGAGATGTGGAAGGAAGCCCCTCCGTGGAGCTGTGATTATTAATCATGTGGGTTCCTGGAGTTTGTTATGGAAAATTATAATAGCAAATCAGGGAGAGTCTTTCTCTGTGATTACACTGATTCACAAGTGGCTCTGATTATGTCAGAAGCTTTGTGGTACATTATTGGGATGTATAACACCAGCTGCAAGACTTTGGCAGGCGCAGTTAAAAGGTGCAGTTTCATTCACCCAGTCTAATTTGTTTGTGCTAATTTAATTCTGTCATCGCTCTGGATACAGTACATATATTATGAGCCGTCTTCTCGGTACTGCAGTGTTCAGCCCATTCAGTTCAGTGTCTGCATAGATTAGATACAATTACAGGGTGGTGCCTGACAAGTCTCTAATTTATGTGAAATGCAATGGACTGTAATAGCGACAGTCTCTTCCCCTTATTAAAAAAAGGAGATAGCAGCCGAATGCTAGGTATCCCTTTGACATCTGAACAGCAATACAGAATAGGAAAAGTTTACAAACAGAGGTGAGTAAATTTCTTAAAATTTGATTTGGCTCAGAATCGTTCGAATAAATCATCTGATTTGATTTGGGCTCAAATAAATTTGAGTCATGTTGCAAGTGAACTTATTGTCTCTCTATCTTCACAGATAATTGAAAGTTTTTTTTAACACAAACTTTTTGGAAATTTCGAGTCAAATTTACAAAGTTCGGAATCCTTTTGCTCGTCTATATTTACAAATGTTTTAAAACAGCAATTACAAGTTTTAGTTTCATGCATATATTAGATGAAAAATTAGAAAATTAGAGATTGTGCAGCCACCGTTGAACAATCTCAGCATGCTCAGTGGTGTCAACCATTGTGTACTTTCAGTCCTCCCTTATTATTTCTTTTCAGTCTCTGTAGTCTATTTAACGATACCCTTTAATTATTCCAGCCTGGTATGTAAATTAAGCACAATTATTTTTTTATGTTGTACTCGGTTGCTATTTTAATAGATCCCTTTTACTGTTATATTTATGTATGGTAGTGTAACACCTTTTAAGTATCGCTCTCAGCTATTTGCAGTGTTACGGCCTAATTTAATTAAGGAGTTCTACAAGGATTTAATCAAAACCATATACTGTAATATTAAGGGTAATGCTTTTTATTATTTCAGTACATTCCAAATAATGTGTAAGGACACTTGCTGAAGGCTTTTATAAAATAAAGAGATTGTCCCTGCCCTTATGCTTAGTCTTTCTTTGCTCATTATAGTGTATACAACTGGAATATAATAGGCACTAAAGAAATGAGGGCTTGTTCTGGTGATTAAAACAGACAACACAATGGTGGATAGATATCTCCACCAGAGGAAATGTTTCAAAGAGCCATCTAATACCTGAACACACAGGACATATTAACAAGGTCTAAAACCAGAATAATACCGTAGTGGCAAATGACTGGTTTCAAAGTAAGTCATATACAGATGGGGTTGCATTATGGTGAACCTTAGGGGTTGATTATTGTGTCAGAAGCTGGGCCCACTGGAGGATCCTCTGGTATTGTGTTGGACCACTCTGTCCTTCTGTATGAAAAAACTATGGAAATAAAAAACACTTTCCTATAGAAACTTAAGGCTTTACTGTTTTTCTTATCAAGCATGACTGTAACATGTCCTTGGGTAAAATCCCTACATATAACATGATAATTAATACATGATTGACCTTGGATACCGAGTTGCAGATCTCCGATGACATCCTTCAAAGAATTTGTTTAAGGCATTTTAAACATGAACAAGATGGGTGATCTTTTGGAAGCGTGGTTGAACATGACAAGTTAAAGTTATGGTGCTTTAAAACTCAGCTAAAGTAATACACTGTATGGGTATGCTTGGAAGAGAAGTTGTTGACTCAGCCATTCGGAAAGAATAACTAATTTTCTATTGGAACTGTTTAAAATCCACTGTTGCATGTTTCAATATTTCAAGTTTCAAGTGTTACTTGTAACACTTGTAGATCAGGACAGACATGGACTGTGAGCCCTAACCTAGAACCCAGCCCACTTTCCCTACCTACTTGAAGTTCAAACCCTAGTTAGAAAGACTGCAACTGGTTGATGCTACTAAGGTGCAGAGACAGACAAACACTAACAGCACAAAGAGATGAAAATTACGAAAATGGGTCAGAATCAGGAGGACAATGCAGTACAAAAATGGAGAGAGACAGAGAGTGGTCAAAAGACAAGCCAAGGTCAGAAGCACAAACAGATTAAAAAACCAGGAACCTAGCTAGTGAGCCCAAACAAGACTATCTCTGGCACTGGTATATGGCCAGGAAGGGGTTTAAATAGAGCACCAAGTCCCTGGATTAGAACCTGATAGGTCATGACTAGGTGCTCCATTAGTCACTAGTACACAGGAAAAGAGCAGCTGAGCAATCAGCCCACTACTAATCTCCAGCAAACACCTGCTGTGTGGAGAAAGAGTATTGCATTTTGTTGCTAAGGATGCTGTCATGTCACCAGGGGGCATGGCTTAGTAGAATGTCTATCATAGCACGGTCATGGCGAAGCTGGAGATCTTGCCGCTGGAGCCCGGACAGGTAAGTTTGTGATATTACCTGCATTACTTGCCATGGCTAAGAGCATGGGTAGTGCTATTAGGTATTTAGCAACATGCAATAGTGGATTTGAAACATTTGTCACTAAGAATTCATTGTGCTTTCCCATTAGCTAGAGTGACATCTTCCTTATTGTTTTGTATTCGCTGTACTGGAGCATGGTCGTACATTGTATCATGACTTATATCGTCAGTCACGTAGACCTTTATATAGCACAGCAAAAAATATTATAACCGATTATAGACAGATCCACCATCTGGCTTTATATTATAATATTCATTTACTATGTAACTTGTGGGCAGCACTATATCAAGGAGGCCAGACAGACAAGTCTCTCGCCTCTATTCTTGGACCCAAGTTGCTTCCTCAAGCTGTTGCTGTTATCAGTTAGCTGAATAACTAGCACAATAAATAAGTGACTGCAGAAGTAACATTCTCACTTATTCTACCTTTAGAGATGCTTAGTATCAAGAATCATGGAGAACATGAGGGGAAAATGCTAAGTAAGAATTATTTTAAATATAGAAGTGTTAATAGTTTATTTTTATCAATTAACTAAATACAAAGTGAATGAACAAAAGAGAAATCGAAACTAGATAAATATTTGGTGTGACCACCCTTTACTTTCAAAACTACATCAATTCTTCTAGGTACACTTGCACAGTTTTTGAAGGAACTCAGCAGGGAGGATGTTCTTAGAGAACTATCCACAGATCTCCTGTAGCTGTAGGCTTCCTCAAATCACCCCAAAACAGCTGTCTGCAGATGAGGTGCTGGCTTATTTAATACCCGCGTCATGTCTCAAGGCCCTTTTAAATGGTTAAACATTGGCTTATAGGATAGCTGCCTTACATCTGGTGGAATAAGGCTTCATTCACACGACCATATGTGTTTTGCGGTCCGCAAATTGCGGATCCGCAAAAAAAAAAGGATGACGTTCCGTATGGCATCCGTGTTTCAGTTTTTTTTTTGCGGATCCATTGTAACAATGCCTATCCTTGTCAGCAAAACGGACAATAATAGGACATGTTCTATCTTTTTTGCGGAACGGAAATACGGACATACGGAAACGGAATGCACACGGAGTACCTTCCGTTTTTTTGCGGACCCATTGAAATGAATGGTTCCACATACGGTCCTCAAAAAAAACGGAACGGACACGGAAACAAAATACGGTCGTGTGAATGAAGCCTTAGAGGCAGAGCTTGTTAGAAGCTCATTTGCATCCCTTTCTTCCCAGTAACATGAATGGCCTATAAGTCTCCTCACAAAGATTAAGGTGCTGTCTCCCCAAGGAGAGATAGTACCCCCCAAATCCACACCTGCCTAAACCCTCTGAACATTACTGTATGTTGCCTTGTACAGTATAAAGTCATTCAGTGAGCTTGCTTCTCGGCCTTTTGGCTAAGATCAAGTGTAGTATCTGTTCTTATTGCTGCTGGACCTTACAAAAGAGGAATTTTTATAATTCCGGCCGAATGACCGGGCCTTTATGGCACTCATTCACTTTATTTATTTTTTATGTCACTGTGTGTCACTATCCACGTTTGTGTGTCACAAGACTTTTTGAGGGTTACGGCGCCCTTACGGGTACCCCCCTTGAGGTCTAGGGGGAGTGTGTGTGGCCATATTGGTTCCGCACTCCCCTGCAAACCCCACGGTCTCCCCTTCCGGGGGGGGACCAACCGATTGTTGAGCTCCGTGCCGACTCACCCGGGGTGATGCCTGGGAGAGAAAAGCCGGAGCACAGACGGGGCGTACCCTTGGCTTCGGCTGAGCGGTTGCCCATTTGGGTGCACACCCGGCTCCGGCTGGGGGTCACCTTTTTGTCCGAGTCCCTTGCAGGTGCCTTCTGGCCGGAGGGATGAGGAAGGTTCTGGGGGGCCCTTCTTCTTTGGAAGAGGGCCTGCGATGGACCGTAGCCTTGGGCCACGTTTTTGTGTGGTTTGCTGCACTAGTCTGGTAGAGGCCTGAGCCAGACTGTGAGGATGGAGAGGCACGAGGAGTCTCCGTGGTGTACTGCTGGGGTTACCAGAAGCCCCATGCTATGTGACCTGGAGACAAACGGATCTTATGCCAGGGGGCTGAGTAATTTGAAAGCCCGAGGTGCAGAAGTGCCCCAGGAATGGTGACCCTGGGGTGCCCAAACTCACCAAACTGGGTGGGATCCCATTGAGTGACGGCACATTTGCACAGCACTTCTCTTTCACACTATTTGAGCACACACCTCTCTTCGCCCGGCTTTGGCTCCGCCAGGCAGAACAAAGATGAGGAATTTTTGTAATTCTGGCTGAATGACCGGGCTATAACTAGCACTCATTCATTTTATTTATTTTTTTATGTCACTGTGTGTTCACTTTGCACATTTGTTTGTCACAGGATTTTTTAGGGGCCATCCCGGTTCCGCAACCCCCTGCAAACCCCATGGTCTCCCCTTTCGGGGGGGACCAGCCTAGTAGTGGAGCTCCGTGCTGACTCCCCGGGGTGATGCCTGGGGAAGAAGCAGGAGCACAGACGGGGCCCTCGTCTTTGGCTGAGGGTTGTCCATTTGGGTGTACACCTGGCTTCGGCTGGGGGTCACCATTTTGTCCTAGTCCATTGCAGGAGCCTTCTGGCCCGAAGGGATTGGGAAAGTTCTAGGGGGCCTATCTTCTTTCGAAGAGGGCCTGCAATGGACCGTATCTTTGGGCATGTTTTTGTGTGGCACGCTGCACGATTTTCTGCACTTGGTGTTAGAAAGCACGCTCCTCAGGCTTTTAAAAAAAAAAAGCTCTTGTTAGGGGTTAACTGACCTCTGGTTCTCTTTCTAAAACAAAGTGGTAAAAGAAAAAAATTGAGTCAGGCTAGGACCAATATTGAGGACAAAAGGTTCTGTCTTGTTGCATGATGGTATGTAAAATTGGACTACCAGCTGACAAAAGCTTTTACCTAGCAAGTATGGAAAGCTACATTGCCCCCCATTACATTGTTATACAGTACTTTTGTCAGTAGGATACTTCATACAATGCTGTTTGCAGTGTTTTGCTGCCGTGTAGGCTCAAGGTAAGAGGTGGAATATAAAAAGGCATTAAATATTCTAAATATGCCCCAGACCCACATGGTGAAAACAAAATCCCGAGCATGAAACTGAACAATACCTATTATTACATGAACTTGTGTTTAATTGTAGATAGGATTTTATATTTTTGTACAGTTCCTTGCTTCTTTGTCCATCGTACATATAGAGTGTTCTCAGTTGCGTTTAGAGTTGCTTTAAAGAATCAGAGTATTGAATGTAACACGTCTTGTAGATGCACAATAGCGTCCCACTTCATGCACATCACCGTGCTTTATAAAAGGTAAGTGCTGAATGCAGCTAGGCAACTATTATTCATAGAACGCCTATAATTTATTTCCTGTCATAGTCGATGATAGACGGATGATTACTCGTTAAATATTTCCTGGCCATAAAATAGACTGCGGTTGCTCTATGTCTTGCTTTACCTGACCCTGTCACTTGCATTAAGGATGAGCTAAAGCGCTGTATTCAGTCCCTGGCTTAAGGCCTGCTTAGACTTCCCATATTGTCCTATCACAAGGTGCCCTCAAATCCAGGGCTTTAAAGTCCTGACACTAATTAAATGAATTTGAAGTATGGAAAAGCAGAACAATGCAGTACTGTATGGGAAGACAGGGTAAGGTAGATAGAGGAGTCTGAAATACAGGGAACATTACTTTTCTATGAAGCACCTAAATGCAGTGACAGTGGCGTAACTAGAAATGACAGGGCCGCACAGCAAAGGTGTCTCCCCTGCCCGTTCCTCTGATAGGCTACAGGCACTAGGCCTGCAGCCTATCAGAGGACGGCTCAGGCGGCAGGATGACATCATCGCACCGCCTGAGCCGTACAGCGCAGGACACAGGCCAGAAGAGGCCTGCATCGCATCGCTGAGAGCTCAATGGAGGTAAGTATAAGTGTTTATTTTTTTTATTGGAGCTCTATTGGGGGCACTGGGGGCATTTGTTACTGGCACATGGGGGCACTTGTTACTGGCACATGGGGGCACTTGTTACTGGCACATGGGGGCACCGGGGGGCATTTCTTACTGCACATGGGGGCATTTCTTACTGACGCTGGGAGCATTTCTCACTGGCACATGGGGGAATTTCTTACTGGCGCTGGGAGCATTTCTCACTGGCACATGGGGGAATTTCTTACTGGCACATGGGGGCACTGGGGACATTTCTTACTGGCACTTAGGGGCACTGGGGACATTTCTTACTGGCACATGGGGGCACTGGGGACATTCTTACTGGCACCTTACTGTTGGGGCACTGGGGGCATTCACTTCTTACTGGCACATTATTGGGGGGAAATTTTGGGGGCACTTCTGGCACATTATTGGGGCACTTCGTACTTGCACATTATTGGAGGCACTATGGGGGCACTTCTTACTGGCACATTATTTGGGGGCACAATGGGGGCACTTCTTACTGGCACATTATTGGGGGGCACAATGGGGGCACTTCTTACTGGCACATTATTGGGGGGCACTATGGGGACACTTCTTACTGGCACATTATTGGGGCACTTCTTACTTTCATATTATTGAGGTGCACTATGGGGGCACTTCTTACTGGCACATTATTGGGGGAACTTCACAAGCTGAACTCTTGCACCAGGGACCATGAGCCTTTAGCTACGCCCCTGCCTACAGTGTCATTGTATATAATGTCATTGTATAATACTGCTAAGGGAGCCTGACAATAAAATCTTTTAGTCTTCCTCCTGGGTGGGCCCCTTCTGAGTTTGGGCCCCAAAGCAGCTGCTTCCCCGGCTTCCCCTATAGCTACGCCCCTGTGCAGCAAGCTGTCAATATGCACTTTAGGCACACAACTGTGCTATACTGACCGGTAACACATAGCCTGTGGCCTATATGAATATTTGAGAGAAACAGTATGGCTCATTCCAACACATATTGTATTGAAGTATGGTTCTCCTTTAAAATCATTACTTATAGAGGCACCATACCCTATGGCTCCATAATATGGAACTATTGTCATATAGGCAGAGGTGTAATTATAGGAGTGCAGAAGTTACAGTTTCACCAGGACAAGATGCTCCACGAAGCCAAAGGGTTCCTTACCCACATAAGAAGACAATGTCATATAGCAGTTTAACAGATTTTTCATTGGCACCCAGGAGATTCAAGCTACGCCTCTGCATACAGAGTCTGGGCACATGGTAAAGCTGCCGGATACTTGTACACATTTTCTATGTTGAAAACCAACTGAAGAGTGTGACACCATTAAACATGAAGGTAAAGCCCTCTCAAAGACATGATGGCTTATATTTAAAGAATGTCGCTAATTCTCTGTGAACTGGCTGGGGCGATTTTTCTTCCACCAAGACAATTAAAGAAAACTATAAGTGCAATTTTAAGTCCAGTAAAATATAATCTGGTGTTAACAGGACCTGTATAAGCCTAGATGGGCACAGGAAGTAAAATTTACTTCTAATGATAAAAAGAATCTCTAGGCTGAGTCTAGATTGTTTTCCAGCCCTGAATTTTCAAATATCTTCTAAAATAATTTTTTGTGTGTGCTAAGGGTCAAGTTCTATTGCAATATATGAACATCCAATATTCTTTCGCAGTTACAAATATTAACCTTGTTACCCTAATCAGAAAATCAAATTGTATTTGTAAGGACAATAACAGGGCTGTAACATGAATGTATCCTGTCTGACCTCTAGTGGTAAACTGTGTAACTGCAGCTCCCTGCCTACTGTGCTGCGTGTATAGTAGATCTATATTGCAATAAAGTTTATCAGTTCTCCAGCAATTTCCATTAAAGAAAGCCAGTTATGTATTATTATTATATCAATCAATGCTACTATATTTTACAATGATATCACTTTTACCCAAGCATGGGACTGCATTAAACCAGAAGTAAAAAAGTAAATATAAAATTACGATGCATGGTTGTATTACAGTTTGAATTTGTGCTTTCTCACTAAATGTTCTCTAGCCTTTTAAGTGAGTGATACATATTTCTAAGCCATCTGATAATTCAGAATATTGATAATCTGGCAACTATCAAGACCCATTCGTTGTTGAATCGCAGAATTCATGCTCACCATAGAAAGTTCAGTCTGTAACTCTGCCCAATCCTGTAAAGGGCAAAGGACTGCTCTCTTCAGTTTCAATGACAGCTTCAATGACAATGAGCTCTAGGAGATAGAAGGGATTATATGTATAATCAAGTAAGGGCCCCACAGCAGGGATCCAACCAGGCCCTCCACATAGGACATAAGGGTTTCCGCCCAAACCCTTTTCAATGACTCTTGGGCATTTTTTCCACTGCTTCATTTGCTAAAAGGTGTTCCTTTAGAGCAGGGGTGGGCAATTAATTTCCCCATGGGGCCGCATAAAAAATTGGGATGGTTTTAGAGGGCCAGACTAATATAATTACCTCAGTTCTACCCAATACTGTATATAGTATATATACTATCCAGAGGTCGCAATACGTTTTTTGCAAGAGAGTAAAAATACTCCTCTGACCATTTTTGAGGAGTATTTTTACCCGAGGAGGAGTACGAAAGTTGCAGTCATTTAAATACATAATATATAGGCCTGCACTTGGTCACATCTGCTTTGCAGGCTGCATTTGGAGACGCTGTTGCAGATTCTGTCGAAAGACCGGACAAAAACCCTTGTATGCAGAACTTTTTTGTTCGGTAAAAAGACAGATCCCAAACGAAAACTGAACGGATGCCATCGTAGTCGGTGGAGTCTGTTCAGCTTCTTCCCAGTGGGGTGACAGGAGGAGGGGGAGCAGTGTCGCTAGTGGGGTAACAGGAGGAGGGAGGAGAAGGGTCACTAGTGGGTGATAGGAGGAGGGGGGAACACGGTCAATAGTGAGGTGACAGGAGGAGGGGGAGCAGGGGTCACTAGTGGGGTGACAGAAGGAGGGGGAGCAGTGTCACTAGTGGGGGTGACAGGAGGAGGGGGATCAGTATCACTAAGTGGGGTGACAAGAGGAGCAGTGTCACTAGTGGGGTGACAGGAGGAGGGGGAAGCAGGGTCACTAGTGGGGGTGACAGAAGGATGGGGGGCAGGGTCACTAGTGGGTGACAAGAGGAGGGGGGCAGGGTCGCTAGTGGGGTGACAGGAGGAGGGGGAGCAGGGTCATTAGTGGGTTGACAGGAGGAAGGGGAGCCGGGTAACAAGTGGGGGGAGCAGGGTTACTAATGGGGTGACAGAAGGAGGGGGGAGCAGGGTCACTAGTGGGGTAATCAGGATCACTAGTGGGTGACAGAAGGAGGGAGCAGGGTCACTAGTGGGGTGACAGGAGGAGAGGGGGCAGGGTCACTAGTGGGGTGACAGGAGGAGGGGGAGCAGTGCCACTAGTGGGGTGACAGGAGGAGCAGTGTCACTAGTGGGGTGACAGGAGGAGGGGGGGCAGGGTCACTAGTGGGGTGACAGGAATAGGGGGGGCATGGTCACTAGTGGGGTGACAGGAAGAGGGGGGAGCAGGGTCATTAGTGGGGTGACAGGAGGAGGGGCGAGCAGAGAACTGGGACACTGATCATAACCATGGTTGGGGGAGAGGTGGACTCAGTCACTGCCACAACTCTCCCACCCACTAGCCGCCCGCTGCACCCGGGGGGGACACATCCCGGGGGGGCAGCTCTTCAGTCCACGGCTCCTTACCTCACCGGCGGCCCTGTCATGTTTCCCAGGGTCCATGCTCAGCGCCTCCGCTCTCCTTACTACAGCCACCCCCGGGAGCCAGCCCCTCCTCCTTCCAGCTCCCGCTGGCTTCCCCTATCTGACCTGACCTGTATCGCTCAATAGCCAACCAATAACAAAGCTCCTTGCTGTAAGGAGCTTTGTTTTTGGTTACTTCAGGCACAGGCAGCATCGCTATGTTGCCCGTGCCGTTCACAGCGCTGATAAAAAACAGGGAAAAGTCTAAGCCTTTGACTTTTCCCTGTTTTTCACCAGCGCTGTGAACGGCACAGAGGGCCGGTCAGAGACAGTAGGCGGGCCGGAGGCGGTCCGCGGGCTGCCCCTTTCCCAGGTCTGCTTTAGAGGTTAGAGTCCTGACCAAGTTTTCACCTCCAGTAGAAGAGGAGATAATCCCAACTAAGACTGGGCCCCCTCTTGACCTGGGCCCCATAGCAGTGTCATGGTCTGCTGCTATGGTAGTTACACCCCTGTGTATATTTATATAAGGACATCTAAATGTTCGTCCAGTCTAATCAGAGGCATACATATAGAAGGTGTGGACGTACAGCAGCAGTCACACTCACTAAAGGTATAGAAGAAGACAACAAGATTATAATGGGCAGATGTTAGGTGGGGGATCTGTTGCAGATTTTGCATTGGCTCCCCAAAGTTTGGAGTGACACGTATGTATCTAGTCATAGATAGAAATATTTATCTAGAGATATGAATTGAAAATGTAATTGTTCCAGTCCATAATCACTAGGGGCCTGGTGGATATAAGCACACACATAAAAACCAGCAGGCCTTGCTATGCTAACATCAGAGTGTGTGCTGCAGACCAAGTTCTCCTCTTTCCGACATTGAGGTTACTCATTGTGATCACCGCTGCAATTGCGAAAAACTGAGTTGACATTCATTGTCCAGCATCCACAGTGCTAGTCAGGTGAAAGAGACAATGCATGAAATATCACAGCACACGCGTATAATGAAAAATGGACCATGCAGACATTTTTTTATTGCCTTTGGTGTAAAAAAAAGGTCTTGTCCCAGAACATTTCAGAAGATATCAAATAAGAAAATGAATAGCAGAGTTTTAAAGGGACTGACCTACCTGTAAAAATCCAGGCATGAAATTATAATGAAACCGTATCATACTCATGACTCGGCTATCTTAATTAGCTGCTCTATTCTTGTTAAAGAGCTTAGCCACTAGTACAAATACCCCCCCTCCAATTGACCCTCTTATAGATGATACTGTGCTGATCCCAGCACCCTTGGCCCTCTGGATCCCTGCACAGTCATCAAAACATCCGGCGAAAGGGGGGAGCAGCCTATAGCAGGCCGTAACAGTGAACAGCTTCCCTAGCATCACAGGTGACGCTAGGACCAGGTAAGTATCGTCTATGGGAGAGGCTTGGGCATTGGGGGTGTATTTGTACTATTGGATAGTCCCTTTTACGGCTGATCACAAGTGCATGTGCGGCTCTACATTAGATAAATTAACCAACATTGAAGTTATTGGCTGCAAATGAAATATGCATGAAGGAAACTCAACTTTCTTTCAGTGACCCCTTTCCCTATATAGACATACGTACAAGGGCGTAACTACCATAGCGGCAGACTATGCGACTTCTATGGGGCCCAGGGCAAGAGGGGGCCCAGTCTTAGTTGGGATTATCTCCTCTTCTACTGGAGTTGACTTGATCAGGACTCTACCCTCTAAAGGAACAACTTTTAGCAAATGAGGCAGTGGAAAAATGTCCCAAGGGTCATTGAAAGGGGTTTAGGAAGAAACCTTCTGTCCTGTGTGGGGGCCTGGTTTGATCCTTGCTATGGGGCCCTTACTTCTCTATGTATGCCAATGCATACATGGCCAGCCATTCAGAGCATGCATGTTTATGGTGGAGTCGGAGGAGATACTTGATGCTAACAGCCAGCTATCTCATGTATATGTGCAGCATGACCCTATGAAAGCTTTGCCTCAATGTATGTGTGTCCTGTTTGCTTAAAGTTACATACACATAAGCCATACACATAAGATAATGGCTGGCTGAAATGGCTGATGTTGACTATTATGACCAACAATTGTAATGTTACAAATAAATGGCTGACAGCTGACTGCTGTCTGTCAATCATGTGATCTGTCAGGATTTTTCCAGGCATTTTTGGCTGAAATTAGATGTGCATGACATGAATAGTCAATGTCATTTTGTCCAAGCATTTCCACATTCCAGACAATACTAATCATATATATATATATATCTATATGGGCTGGAAATAAATGTAGTCATTTATCCAACTGGTGTAAAGTAGAATTGGCTTAGTTGCCCATAGCAACACATAAGATTCTACCTTTCATTTTTCACAGCTCCTTTGGAAAATGAAAGGTGGAATCTGAATGGTTGCTATGGGCAACTAAGCCAGTTCTACTTTACACCAGTTTGATAGATGACCCCAATAAGGGCCTAACTAGAGGCCCTTTTAGATGGGCCGACAATTGGGCCAATTATTGGGAAGGAACATTGGTAGAAACTGTCCTGTTTAAAGATGCAGTCAATCACCTGATGAACGATCATCAAGTGAAAGCATCGCTGATGTGGACACCACAATCATTATTTCTGGGCAGCATATCATGCTCTCTCAACAGGGGTATGCTCCCAGGAACAATGATTCTCTATGGGGATGAGCGATCACAGTAACAATCTCTTGTCCATGTTCAATGGAGATGATTGCTGCCTGTAAATTCAGCTCTCACCTCTTCTGATGTTGAGGTGCTTGCTCAGTCGGCCCCTTTAAAGGGGTCTTTATAGTTGGGCTCTCATCCTGTTAGGATCTGTGGACATGTACTGAAGAGTTTGTCTGGTAGTCAAAAGATTTATTTCAACCCTAACCATTACTCTGATCTATAGTTTTCACATTTTAACCACTAGTGGGCGCTAATAATCTCTTGACAGCCTACAGATCCACACTTCAATAAGTTTTCGACAGGACTATAAAGCCTCAGTACCAAGCAGAGCTATGATTCAACAGACAGTGACAGGCCATAATGGTAATTGCTGTGTGTAAATGAGCCATTGAAGATTGTTACCATCATTGGGAAGATCTGCTGGCCTTTCTTACAAGGAAGATGTCATTATAGTGCACAAATCTATTTTTGTACAGAGGATAGAAATGTTCCTGTAAAAACGTGTTTTACTATGGGTATCCCATCATACAAACAAAAGCAATCACGTTCCCCAAACCGTATTTCCTTGCTGACTTCCCTTCCTTAATCCGAGGCCATTAGTCTATGAATGCATGGTAAACTACAGTCTATCCACTCCACTGAAGCCAGCTATGCAATGCTTAGCAACAGAGATCAATACAATGTATTAGCTCTGGGGAAAAGTAGCCCAGAGCAGGAGATGACCTGACATCAATGATAGATTGAGAGAACAAAAAGAGTGGAATAACGTTTTCAGGTCATGGAAGGACTTTTTTTTTAAAGAAAATAATCATTTGTTCTAAAATTTCAATAAGCAACAAAAAGCAAAAGCCTTCATTGTTTTTTGTATTATCTTGGTTTGTCAGCTGTAGACGGCCATAAAGGGCAGGGTGAGAAAAAGTTTGAGAATGACCTTTTTTCGTTTCGCCCTCTGCCACTATCCCTGCAGTAAATCTGCCCTACATTGCAGGCCCTGTGTTTAAACACAGCTATCTCTTATTGTGACATCCTCATCTCTAAGCCATTGTTCGAGCAGTCAAGCTGCTATCATTCACGCTTTCCCGTCTGTACAGAACGCACTGAGAAATAGATTGCTTCTTTTATATCATTCCGGTCATTAAGGGATTACATAAAACGTGTAAATCATCAGTCATGGATAGTGATATTGTCCACTGCATGTAGCTAAGGCTAGGTCAACATACTGAGTGACAGCTCCAGTGCAGAAGGTTGTATGCAAGTCAATTTGCTGATTTTGGTCTACAACTGTAGCTCAATAGTTAAAAATCAATTAAAAGTGCTACAAAAAGTCTGGGCGCAGACCCAGCCTAACATGTGTATCTACAGTATCATTTCTCCTGCTGGCAAATAGGGAAGATAATATGGACTAAGTCAAAAGGTGCCCATGTACCTTCAAAAACTAACTCTCCTGACTCTGTTATATACATCATGCACATGCCTGGCTAGGCATATATGAGTTTTTTTAATGGGGTGAGAGGAGAAAACCATTATCAGGCACCTCTGGTGGTGGCTTATCACCCTGAAGAACAAAATGATCAGGCATTGAAATTCAGTATACTTGATCCTTCTCCTCCCTGACATCATCTGTTGGAGGAGAGTCTTGAGGATCCAATACACAATAGATTTGGGGCCATAAACAGTGAGTTTGGCAGTAATACTCTAATTTGTATGTGCTTTTAAGGGTGGCCATGTATATTACACATGCATATTTGGCCAAACATACTGTACTGTACATGGGTTCTCAATGGGAAGATCAAAATAAACTGCTAAATACTAGATACTGTTTTGCTGAATTTCACAAAGAAATTTGCTTCGTGATGAATTACATCATCACAAAACACATTTCTTTTTTATGTAGCGGGCACATTGACGGGGAGTGGCGACTGCACCCCCCACCCCCTCATTTAAGCCCTCAGATGCCGCGTTCGTTGCTGAGAATAAAATTAAGGCCTGTCAGGGGCTAATCCATTTGAAAAAAAAAAAGTTAATCAGCTTATCTATTTGAACGCGGAGAGGCCATTGCTGCCATCTTGATTGAAGACACAGCACCAAACAAATTTGTATCAAAGTCCATTTTGGATACTTTGATTCGCTCAACATTACTAAATACCTCTGACAGCAGCTTACAATATCTCCTCATTTAATGTGTATGGACATGCCCATAAATCCCCCTCAATGGCAGATTCCAGGGAAATGAAAGATTGACATGTTGGGTTTCAGCATGCCCAAATGTTCTTGAATTACTATTGGTCTTATATGCTAGATGGTTGACTGGTCACAATGAAATCAATGCGTTTAACTGACATTCATCCAATGTGTACGAGCACCTTAAAGGGAACCTGTCAGCTCTGAAACACCCTCCATGCTACAGTAAGTGGTGTTTAGTATAAGTGACATCGAGTCCGGTTATGTGTTTTATCTTCTTTACTCGCTTACATTCTGATTCTGTGGTCTGACAAACCTGCAGTAAAATGCACTCACTGGACTCCAGTGCTCACTCACATAATGGAGAGGACTCAAAGACGAGTCCTCTTAATGTATTTTACTGCTGGTTTGTGGGAGCACAGCGTCAGAATGGAAGTGAGTATGAAGATAAAACTTACATATTCGGATTCAGCATCACTTACACTATACATCTCTTACTCTAGTTCAGGTGGTGTTTTGGAGCTGACAGGTTCCCTTTAAAGATTCAAACCTTCCAGAGGGGAACATATACTTGAGACAATGTTACCAGCAATAGACATTCATGTAGATAACAAAATTATAATTTTTTGACCAACAGAGCTCTACTCCATGGGTTGGAAATTGTATTGTTTCTATTATCAGGAATTCACACCATCTAAGGACTCATAGTAAAATCTGAGTAGATTAGCACATACTATAAACACACTTAAATTACATACAGACTAATTCACAGAGATGCACAACATATAATACACCTATGTATACACAAGTATGCACACGCTATACATAAATACATACATGCACACCAGTACAAATGTACATAACCTGATACTCTGCAGTATATGCTTCTACCCTTACCATATGAGGATTATGACAGTTATTATTATAAAGGCTTATACTGTTTCATAGGTACAGCCTATGGCACTACTATATGGAGTTGGGAAAGGTATAGCATGTGCACGCATAAGTATTTGTGTGTTTTTGGTTTTTTAGGAATGACCTACTAATTCAAAGGTTGGGCTAGAAAGTGGCCAAAGTCTCATATATTTGCTGCTTGCTTCCATATTAGAATCCCGGAGAAGATGTGATAGATGCTGTCTGTGGGACTTTTTTTCCCAATCCCAGAGATGCAGTGCGGTGCGGAACTTCTTCTGTCCGTGCCTCCACACCCCAAAAAAATAGAACATGTTTTATTTTTTTTGTGGTGCGGACGGATCATGGACCCATTCAAGTTTAAAAGGTCTTGATCCGTCCTGGCCACCGCACGGATGTTGCCCGTGCATTGGGGACCCCAAATTGCAGCCCTCAATGCACGGAATGGCCACACAACGGCCGGTGCATGAGCCCTTACTAGGATTTTTGTCAAGCAGTATCATACTTTTTTTTCTGTTTACTTTTTCTATTATTCTGGATCGCTTCCACAACTGCTGGCACACCCTCATTCATATTACTCATGTACTGCCACTGGTGTATCTATCTAGTATCTATCTATCTATCTATCGATCTATCTGTCTGTCCATCAATAACTGGCACTGTAGCTGATGGTAAAAACAGAGGAGCGGTTATTGAAGGGAAGGAAGAGAAGTGTTGTGAGCATGTGCATCCTGTATTATAAGGCTCCGGTACAGGACGTAACCAACAGCAACTGAATATCAAAACTGATTTGCCACAGGGTGCATTGGTAGGCTAATAACTTTAAGACAGTTTTCATAAATTGTGGTATTTGGCGAAACTAACATAACAGTGATATCTGTTGGGCGGATACATTTATATTAGCGCACAACCCATTTAAGATTTAAAAAAAATACACAATGGGCTAAAAAAAGGGCCACTTTTCTGGTCCAAGGGGCTTGATAAGTTCCATCCAGTTCTCCAGTGCTCCAAGGTAACGATGCTGACCAGTGAGTTAATGTGCTTATAAAACTGCTCTTCTTGACCATGTGTAGAAATGTAAAATGATATTATCAAGCAGTTGAATGTGTGCATTGATGTTAGATGTGATTTGTCCCAGTTTCAGCTTTGCATTGGAGAAGAATACGATTCTTGTGTTCCAGAACAAGATGGCACTACATAAATAAATGAATAGTACTAATGATAAATTATTTATTGCAGTGTATACATATTTATTTGTACAAAGTCACTGCAGTACTTTTTAACATTCATTTAGTGTAAAATGTATCCATTCGGATGTAGTCATTATTGATTCCCAATTTCTGTAATAGTATCCCACGCATTTCTTGCCTGATGGTGGTTTCTATTCCTTTACATGCCTTTTGATTATATCTTCTGCAGCTTAATCACATAAGAGAGTGGATTTAATGAGGAAAGCTTCCCAGTTTGTAGTTTCTCTCAGTTTTACAATTTTATTTTGACATTTAGAGTGGAGAGAAATGCTTTAACTTTGAAAGTCTGGTGAGATGTTCCACCTGTCTGCACATCTGATAAGGTGGGGGAGAAGTGAGTAGATAATTAGATCCAATCACGAGGAATGCTCAGTAAGGGTGCTGCCACATGTTCAGGGTTTTTGATGGGATTTTTGAAGTCAAAATCAGGTGTGGATAATAAAAGGAGAGAAAGTATTAAGGGCAAATAAGACTTCTCTTTTGTGAATTCACTCCTGGGGTTGACTTCAAAAACTGCATCAAAAAACCTGAACATGTGGCAAGACCCTAAGTTTAAAACTCATTTACCTCATGTTCTACATGAGTTTAGTTTAGAATTGATTTGCTTTCCATTGTGGCTAAGGGACCCTTACAACTAGAGTTGGGCAAACGTGCTCGTAACGAGCACTGTAGAGCTCGGGTCCCCTGCACTCGCATGGGCACAGCCATCCGGATCCGTCCTCCTCACCCGACTGCAAGTCAGTGGGGACTGACCCCCATTGACTTACAGTCAGGTGAGGACGGATCTGGATGCCTGCGGCCATGCGAGCGCAGGGGATCCGAGCTCTACAGTGCTCGTTACGAGCACGTTCGCTCAACTCTACTTGCAACGTAGCTGGTATAAGTGTGATGACAAATCACTAAAATCACATCATCAGAAGTGTGGTCACGTTACCTTCATGGTACCATCTTGGCTTGCATTTGGTACCAAAAAAGTAGAGCAGCAAGTCCTGTGGGAGCCGATGTAGAGGATGGGAGTTGTAATGGCTCTGATGTAGCATATCACAGTATTCTCCCTGAGGCCATTGCCCCCTGGGGTTGGTGCAGTGAAGAGGTAGATTAAAAAATCGGGCCAGAAGTAAATGTATAACAGTCTCTCTTTTCTTAGTACAAAACGTAACCTGTGGCACATCCAGCAGTAATAAATACAAAGTCCAGTCTCTGGCACTAGATGAGGAGGTATGGTGGCTGAACTTGTGGATTTAAGTGTCCACCGTGGTACAGGCAGGTGATGGTGTCTGAGCTTTTGTTCTTCACCTGGCAGCAGTGTCTGTACAGCTGTACAACAGGTCTAAGGTACTTCAATATCAGGTACTCTTGGTCTAGAGGAAATCCGGAAAAAAGGGGCAGAGTCGTGGCTCTGTGGCAAAGCGGCAGAAATATCGAAATTGTATGGGTTTTCTGTGAGGTGTGCACAATGGTATGAAATATCTGTGTTAAAACTGCTATAGAGAATATCTGCATGGTGACAGCACTAAAATTTGAGAATCAAGGCGTAATAGAATTGCTTATCAATTCAACAAGGTGGACAGCCCAATAACAGTAAAATTACACAGCTTATTCACCCCAATTTGACAATCAAGGCCTAATAGGATTGTTTATGTATTAAACAAGGTGGACACCCCAATAACATCAGAACTAGAAAGCTTATTCACCCCTATTTGAGAATCAAGGCGTAATAGTATTGTTTATCTATTAAACAAGGAGGATACTGTTTAACTAGATAGCTCTGTGCCCTACACAGGGCTTGAATCAAACTGCACTGTCTCCCTATGGATTCCTTCAGCTTCAGTGCCGCTGTTCCCCTGCTTACTGCTGCCGTCCTGGGCTTCGTGTTCAGCGGTGATCTGCTGCTTGTGTTCCCGTTCACCGCTGCAGTCCTAGGGCTCTGGCTGTGTAAGTGCTGTTGCTCTGAGATGCGCTCCAGAGTTTGCATCCAGCCCTGGCTTCAACTTCCTTGTTCCTTGCATCACTCCCTCTGGGCCAGAACAGTTTTGATCATGTGACCGTGTTAGGTCATGTGATGTGATCAGGTGACCATGTTTGATCACGTGGGTGGATCATATGACCTCGTTAACCAGCCCTGGCCCTATTTAAGTAGCTCAGCCCTCTGCCTAGATGCCTCAGTGTCAAGGTCCTTGTCTTGCATTTGGTTGTACCTGTTCCTGCTTGTGGTCCTGTGTTCTGACCCTCGCTTTGTTATCTGACTCTGCTACCCGCCTGATCCTTGCCTGCCTGCGCTGACCTTCTCGTTGCCGACCCGGATTGCCTGACTCCTTCCTGTGCCGCCTGCCCTGACCCATAGCCTGTCTGACTTCGCCTCTGTCTCATCCTTTGGTTCCTGCATAGTTGCTCCTGGAAACGACCCGGCCTGCTGACCACTGCTGTACCTCTGGTACCTTTGCAGGTATCTCCTGGTCCTCCTGGACCAGCTGCCTCGTGTTCCAACCCTCTCAGCCATTTCCCCTTGGAAAGTCTATCCCCACCATCAGGGGTATTGTGAAGATCGAGGGGTTTCACTTAGACAACCCCTTTAGAGGAGGTAGGGCACGAGGCACAATGGGTCCACACCCACTGGTTTGTGACACCCTGCACTGTCCCTGCAGTCTCCCTATCCAATATTCCACAATTAAAAGCTTTTAGCAACGCTGTCCCTAGCACTTGTCACTTCTCTCCCTATGCTCAGCTCACAGTGAAATGGCTGAGACCGTGCGGGATGAGACTTTTAAAGGGCTGTGACATCACAGGGGCTGGCTAGCTAGTGATTGGCTGTCTGCACGGCATTATGGGTGATCTTGTATTCCGGGGCTTCTTACTTTCACTTTGTAACACATGTAGCTGCCATTTTATGAAAAAATGAAGCACCAGGAAATTCGGATTTGTTGCAAATCGAATCTTTCCTAAACTTCGGATGCTTCGATTCGCTCAACACCAGTGAAAAGCAATATGGTGGCATGTACATCGCCCATAGTAGATGTCCCCTACAACTTTCACAGTATTGGGTGCAGCAAATGTTTTTCTGCGGCACATTGCCTACTCCAAGATAATGTATGATGTAGCCATCTAATTTACCAGGGTTTCCTGGAACTTTTCATGAATAAAACCCCCTTTCTAATCAGCGATAGGTAAGTGACCTTTAATAACTAGGGGAAAATTATACTTAAAAAATATCAGAATTTTAATAAACATGATTTTAATAAACACTACAGTAATGTGCTCTAATGAAAACAAGTTTCATTTTTATGATACACTAGATTAATATCCTTAAAGGAATAAATTGCTTAGCCTCGGGGAAGTCTGAAATTAAAGAGAAGTGTTAATCAATCTGCTCTTTGTGGCCTTTCCTGTGGGGGAAAAAAAATCTTGCCTTATATGTAACCTTTTAATGTGTTTTACTTTATAATGAACCTGCAGTAATAGCAAATAGCCCACATGGAGATAAGGTATAATGGAACGATGTGCATGGGTTCTGGGTTTTTGCCCTGTACCTGATTTTGGCTTACAATAACTGATGAAAATCACTGACCAAACACTGACTGTGTGAAAGAGGCCTTACGAAGAGGCACAATCTCATAATGGCAACTAATGTAACATATTTTATACCAACAGCCGGCCCTACTTGTCATAGTCGCATTGTATACAAGATATAGGTTCACAGCATGTCTTGTACCCTGTGTCAAGTGCCACAGGACAACAGCCCCTCAACCCATACCCCCAACCCTTAAAATGAACAATAGTACTATTACAACTCCAATTGTGTCTATCCACAATTTTACCGACTCTTCCTCTGGTGGGATGCGAAACTTGCGTCGGGATGCAGGGTGTCAAATTGGCTTCTATATTTTCTTTATAAAGATGGGTGTTTTCATTATAGTTTGGCTAGCAGGTGTATTGTAGATTTATAAAATATTGATACTATAGGTCACTACTAAGTCTCTTAGCCCCTTTTTTCTTTTCTATACTACACTTTAGTATGTTCACTGCATTAAAGTCTAAACTGGTATGTCTACAGTATGCAACTATATCTATGAACTGAACTATATTATATAATACAAGTGGTCCCTCAAGTTACAATATTAATTGGTTCCAGGATGACCATTGTATGTTGAAACCATTGTAAGTTGAGTGATCGGTCATCCAAGATAAAAGCAAATGATGATTTAAGAAAAATAAGCAGATATCTAAGGCAGATAAAACAAGTCTTTACATATAACAGCCAGGAATAGCTGTTAACTACTGTAGCAACTACTACAGCTGTTTTATCAGAAAACTGGCCTTGATTGGTTGGATCTGAGTCTGAGACATTGTATGTTGAGTCGAGTTTCAACTTACAATGTGCCAGATAAGACCATTGCATGTTGAAAATATTGTATCCTGAGGCCATTGTATCTTGAGGGATCACTGTACATAGAACTTTTGTACCTCATGACTATGTTTACATTACTTTAAGTACTTGTGACTAAAGATAAGCGAACGTGCTCGAAACGAGCACTGTACCGCTCGGCTCCCCTGCGCTCGCATGGGCGCAGGCAGCCGCTTCCGTCCTCCTCAGGAAGCGGCTGCCTGCGCCCAAGCGAGCGCAGGGGAGCCGAGCGGTACAGTGCTCGTTTCGAGCACGTTCGCTCATCTCTACTTGTGACCAAATGTGCTCTGCTCTACCGTAATAGCAAATACCGTAGGAAGCTTGCGGCTCAGAATGTTTCATCAGATCCACTACACAATTGAAGCGCAATGTGGCGTTTTAGTCCAAAATCATACTGAAGATATAAAAAAGATAAAACCATATACAAAACATATATATTACATGGCACACCAAGTCACCGCCTGACCATGAGGTTCACCCTTTCGGCTTCCTCCGAGGCATCTGAACCTAACCTCACAGGTCACATAGGATTACAAGAACCCAAGTGAAGGATATTGAGATATTTCCTGCACATTGGACACCACCGGAATGGAACAGATTTCAAGGAAAATATGAATATATTGTACTAGTTGAAAGCAAGGAATGCAATATAATACCTCATTATAATGTAGCAGCAGAAAATGAGAGGAGTAGACTCACTTATTCTTGAAATTGCATAGTATAACCATTTGGCATTGTATGATGTCTGCCTGGATGGAAGGGTTAATAGGCATTTACTCCAAGGCTCACTATCCAACGGTTTCTTGTAGTTATGGACAAAAGAAAGGGACATAGAAAAGCACTGTCACTGCTCTAAGGAATACGGCAGTCTATTCAGGACTGTATGCGCATTATTCTCTGCAGCAGGTGGACAGCCATGTCATTGATTTCGATGCAGACAACTGAAAGGATGAGTGAATGTTACAGTAATTTTAATGCAGAGAGCACCCAGAGGTCACTTGAAGGTCTCCAGGCAGTCTCAACGCAATGTAGAATGTAGTAAATACGCTATTCAGATAAAAGTCTTAAATTCGTGTCTAAAGCAGATGCCAGGATATTAGGATATGCTTAATTTAGGAGAGCATACGATAATACAGAACAACGCATTTCAAGCCACTAAAGTATATACAGGGAACCTGGAGCTCATAACATGGACCGCATTTCAGAATTAACTATGCCATTTTCTAGACTGGCTACCAACAGCTCTGATGTTGTTCTTTTATTGATAGACCATGTTCACACTTCAAACACTTCACATGTCAGTGTTTGGTCAGTGATTTCAAACAGGGATTGTGAACCAAATCCAGTAGTGAAGTCTACACAGAAATGAGGTATAATGGAAAGATCTGCTACTGTTCTGTGTTTTTGACCCACACCTGGTTTCGCCTCACAATTAGTGTTGAGCGAATCGTACTCCACAAAGTGAAATTTGATCTGAATTTCAGGGAAAATTTTATTCGAATTTCCTCACGCTTTGTGGTAATGAATCAATTTTGCCTGAAATCGTGTAAAAAAAAAAAAAAAAAAAATCATACTTACCTCATCCATTTGAGCATGAAGAACCGACCACCGCCATCTTGACTAATGATCTTGCACAAAATCCTGTGCATGGTGACATATGATGTCACCAAGCTAATGACGTCATTATGGGCTGCAGGAAGTGTATCTGTGGATTGTTTTAAACTGGTATGTCCACCATATGTAACTATGTCTATGAACGGAACTAAATTATGTAATACTGATAACTTTTGTGACTCATGTTTAGATTACTATAAGTTCTATTGGCTGAGTGTGCTCTGAACGCTTATTGATATACTTTTAATTATTTTTATTGTTTTTATTATTTAACTCATAGGGAGCCACTTCCACAAGGTGGCACTAGCGAGGTGATTTTTTTTTCCATGAAGCATTGCCTATAAGTCTCCAGACACAGCTGGTGACTTTAAGGAGACCTAGCACACTGCCTAACCTGTTCCAAACAAACAGAAATGAATGGCCCTAAAATTACCCAACATATGTATGAAATATAAAAAGAAATGTGGAAAGTTGCACATAGATTTTCCATCTCTGGCTGATTTAGGATTCTCCATGCAGTGTACAATCAAAGCTTATTATCCCACTGTCCCTGTCTCAAAGACATTAAGCCAATGAATACATTGCCTGGGGCTGACAGATCACGCTTCACTTATTACTTAAACCTACAGGGGAGTTAGCAAAGAAAATCCCACTGTCCATCTGTTTGGACAAGGATAAGCTGGCTACACAATGTATTATACCTAACATAACGCATCATGGGAGTTGTAGTCCAGTATAGATTGGCTTTATTATTGTAAAGGAAGCCTTTCTTTTACTGTCAGGCACAAGAATATGTTTTTTATGTAGTCCTTAACATTTTATTAAACAACATACTATTCCCCCATTATTCAGCTACAGCAAGAATGATTTTTTTAAACTATAATTCATTTAGTTAAATGGGTTGTCCAACTATGTGGATTTTTTAAACCTCTGTAAGTATCATGCAAAAGACATGATCACTTAATTCTTGCTTCTCCATTCTGGCTCCCTGGCTCAATTCGGTTGTCTCCCTTTCCCTGCCCAGGGATCATCTGTGACACTGAAGCCAATGACTGACCTCAGCAGTGTCCTCAAGTGGCACGTAACCCAGGGTTGAAGTCCCACTTGGTGACATGTCACCGCTGAGGCCAGGAATTGGCTACAGCGGCACACATGACCCTGTCCATCAAGAAGTCTACAGGACTGGGACCATAAGACTGCTGGACGGAAACGGAACAGAGCAATGGGGCGCAGGTGGGCATAATTTTTTTATGAAACTTAGAGAGGTATTCTCATCTGAGATAATGGGGGAATAATGCTAGGATATGCCCCCATTATCTCATAGGTGTAGATCCCACCTCTGGGACCCACACCTACACCGAGAATGGAGCGGTGAAGATGGTGGCCAACAGGGGCGTACATAGAAATCATTGGGCCCCATAGCAAGAATCTGAATGGGGCCCCTAACCCCGCCCACTACCCCGGCCCATCCTACATGCTGTCCTGGCTCCTCCCATGACACCCCCCCATTTGCCAATAAAGAAATGTATACATGAGCTACTGATTTATTTATTTTTTAAATTAAGGAGACGTTATACTGAATGGGGGCAGCCACAAGGATGGATTATACTGTATATTATACAGCATGGTGTACGGATTATACTGTGTATTATACAGCATGGTGTATGGATTATACTGTATATTATACAGCATGGTGTAGGGATTATACTGTATATTATACAGCATGGTGTACGGATTATACTGTATATTATACAGCATGGTGTACGGATTATACTGTATATTATACAGCATGGTGTACGGATTATACTGTGTATTATACAGCATGGTGTATGGATTATACTGTATATTATACAGCATGGTGTACGGATTATACTGTATATTATACAGCATGGTGTACGGATTATACTGTATATTATACAGCATGGTGTACGGATTATACTGTATATTATACAGCATGATATACGGATTATACTGTATATTATACAGCATGGTGTAGGGATTATACTGTATATTATACAGCATGGTGTACAGATTATACTGTATATTATACAGCATGGTGTACGGATTATACTGTATATTATACAGCATGGTGTACGGATTATACTGTATATTATACAGCATGGTGTACGGATTATACTGTGTATTATACAGCATGGTGTATGGATTATACTGTATATTATACAGCATGGTGTACGGATTATACTGTATATTATACAGCATGGTGTACGGATTATACTGTATATTATACAGCATGGTGTACGGATTATACTGTATATTATACAGCATGATATACGGATTATACTGTATATTATACAGCATGGTGTAGGGATTATACTGTATATTATACAGCATGGTGTACAGATTATACTGTATATTATACAGCATGGTGTACGGATTATACTGTATATTATACAGCATGGTGTACGGATTATACTGTATATTATACAGCATGGTGTACGGATTATACTGTGTATTATACAGCATGGTGTATGGATTATACTGTATATTATACAGCATGGTGTACGGATTATACTGTATATTATACAGCATGGTGTACGGATTATACTGTATATTATACAGCATGGTGTACGGATTATACTGTATATTATACAGCATGGTGTACGGATTATACTGTATATTATACAGCATGATATACGGATTATACTGTATATTATACAGCATGGTGTAGGGATTATACTGTATATTATACAGCATGGTGTATGGATTATACTGTATACTATACAGCATGGTGTACGGATTATACTGTATATTATACATTATGGTGTACGGATTATACTGTATATTATACAGCATGGTGTAGGGATTATACTGTATATTATACAGCATGGTGTATGGATTATACTGTATACTATACAGCATGGTGTACGGATTATACTGTATGCTATACAGCATGGTGTACGGATTATACTGTATACTATACAGCATGGTGTACGGATTATTCTGTATATTATATAGTATGGTGTACGGATTATACTGTATATTATACAGTATGGTGCAGGAATTATACTATATATTATACAGCATGGTTTTAGGAATTATACTGTATATTATACAGCATGGTGTACGGATTATACTGTATATTATACAGTATGGTGTAAAGATTATACTGTATATTATACAGTATGGTGTATGGATTATACTGTATATTATACAGTATGGTGTATGGATTATACTGTACATTGTATAGCATGGTACAGGGATTATAATATATACTGTACAACAAATGCATGGCGGTTACACCATGCCGGACAATATAACCCCTGCGCCACGCTGTACAATATACAGTATATACACAGTAGAGGTATAATGTATATTGTCTGGCACAGTGTATGCATATACCCACACACATACATACACACACATACATACAGTACATACACACACATACATACATACACACACATAACACATTAAAACTTACAGTTACTTGTCCCTTGTCCTGACGCCACTCTGGAGGGGGCTGGGCCTTAGTCTTCTTCTTTCCCCTCTTTTGCCGCGCTGCACAGGTCCTTCCCTGTCCAGTAGCAGCAGCGCATGAGGGAGGAGGCGGGGCCAGCTGGGAGCGCACAGGAACGTCCGGGTTGCGGCGGTGAGCGGAGGTGAGCGGGCCAGGAGAGGCCCGGAGCGCAGGCAGTGCAGGACGCACGGGACGGGACGCATCTTAATGATGCAGAGTAGGGGGTGGGGCCTCCCATGCACTCCGGGCCCCCCTGTGCCGCGGGCCCCATAGCAGTGGCGTGGTCTGCCTATATGGGCGGTACGCCACTGGTGGCCGACCATCACCGAGTGCTCTGGGAAGCGCATGGGAGTGCACCTCACTTGCGCAGCCACCACTCCCATTCATTTCTATGGGGCTGATGGAAATAGCCGAGCCAGAACCAGTGGTGGGACCTGCACCTATCAGACAATGGGGGCATATACTAGCTACCTAACACCTTAAAAAAAAGTCCAAAATCTGGACGACCCATAGAAGTATAAATGCTTCAATTTTTAAGGCGTCCTGATACACCTCTATGTACTTCCAATTTCATATTCAAATAAAGGCTTTTTTCTGTATGAATTTGATTGATTGAACAAGTATATCATTTCTCAGGTTTTCATTTCAACAGTCTTTATTGGGAACAAGACACAATTCTTTTGCTCAGCCTTACTATTCACATAGGCCCTATTTAACATACTTTATTATATTTTTTACTCTAAAATTGATATCATATTTTGAGACACAAACAGATGTCGTAGTTCTCTGAAGCATTGGGATGTGGAAAGTCAAGATTTGCCAGCAGAGCCACCTGGAGATCTTAATTGGGGGTTCCATCAGCCAAGTTACCTGGCAACTTAAATTACCCCCCTCTGCCAGGCCACCTGGATGGTAATGTTGGATCCTTTCGTCTGCTCTGATAAGCTATGCTCTTCATAGAATTGGTTCTAGACAGATGTATAAGATCAGATTTCCAAAAACTGCAGGGAAAGTAGGACAAATATTGTACAGGATACAACACGGATCTCTTTTCTTCTCATTCACTTGTATGATCAGATAAGAAGGACCATCTTATACCATACGACTGATATGGAATCATTAATATGACTGATGCAATGGCGTAAAGGCAAAAGTTTAGATAATTCTAGGGCCATGTTTCCCAACCAAGTTGCCTAGACTTTCCCAAAACACAGCAAGACTTGTCTATTTTACAGTACAGATGGTAAACTGATTTCAACCTGTTCAAGGATTCTTGCCGTAACAGTTAACGCAACAAATACAGCAGACAGTACTGTCTCTGTGGGAAGACAACAGGGGTTCCTCCAGGTAATAATAAGAATCACTGTTTTTCGTCAAAAACAAATCTGGATATTAATTTCTAAGGCTAGCTATAATAGTGTTATATATATATATATTATTATATATATATATATATAATTTTTTTTATGATTATTTTTATTTATGAGAATATTATAAGACCATAATAATACCCGTCTACACACTGATCACAGCAAACAACATGACAAAACCAGAATCCTGCACAGCAATACACTAGAAACTTAGAAGAAGATTTATCATAGACGGTCATTTTACACTGGTCTATGAAATCCCCTGCAATGTTGGAGGATACTCCTATTTTATGACAAGGTTCAGACCTAGTCATATATTAGGTGCATCCTCCACCAGTCGGTACACTTACTTGATGCTGCAGTAGATTTCTGTCTTCATTTATGCCAGAAAACTGGCGTAAATTAAACGAAATGTGCTGGGCCTGAAGGCCCCACTCTTGCCACATTCCCTTTTCTGAAACGCCAGCTGAGAAAAAATGTTATTGCTGTGGTATTTAAAAAATGGCAAACACAGCTTATGTACGCCAAAAAGTGGTGTTGGGTGTTACATTCCCCTTTGTTCCTCAAAAACAAGAATATATTTTGACGTGAGAAGCTCCAAACTTTGCTTATCCGGTGATTCTTTTCCCTAAAACAGTATGCAAGTAGTTAACTTCAAGGCAGGAACACAGTTGTAAAATCCTACTATCTGTCACTGTGAGCCCCGCCTCCTAATGAAAGGCCATCAAAGGGACACTGGTAATACGTAATGATGGTTAATGTAAAAAGCGTGTGTGAATGGTGCCTCCACACTGAGCCATTGCAATTAGTCAGACAGCTGCTCCAATTTAGGGAATAAAGTATCAATAGGCTCTTATATTCTTACAAGGACTGCATGAGTAGATTAGATTATGCTCATTCTCTTGTACTCGTTTTTATTTAAAGTAATGACACTGCATATTCTGTCTACCAAATCAAATATTCTGAAGTAGTTGATGTTAGATTCTATATACTACACGGCTTCTTGTAGCTTTCAGCATACACATGAATTGAAGAGGCAATCATCTGCAGGTACCTGTCTCCTGACAATACTTTGTTCATAATAAAGTATCAATAAACGCAAAAGCATAAAGCAAAATCAAATAAAACTGATAAATCGTCAGGTAATGGGTGGTGAGTTACCACGTATTAGGTACTGCAGCACAGGATGGTAGTTCTGATGGTCCAGAAAGCCTGACTATCTAGGCCTCATACACAAGACTGTATTTTTCTGGATGGACCCATCGATTTCTATGGGTCTAAAAAAAAAAAAAACGCACAGCACATGAATGTCATCCATGTGATTGTCTGCCTCCACGTGCCTGTGCCGCATGAGCAAGAATAGGCTTTTTTTTTACAATGGGTCCAGCGAAAATATGGGATGCACACAAGCCACATCTGTATTTTGCATACCGCAAAATGGATACCCTCGTATGCAGGAAGCCTTATACTGTGACTGTACCAACAGGTATTATCTTGTATGTATTATCCATGATATTCTATGTCAGTGGAGGTACCACATTTCTCTTCATAATCAATTTGCTTGATTATGCATGGTATATCTTACATAGTCTATAAGATCGGTTTTATGGGGTTGCACAGACCTTTGGCAGTATACATTCTGATTAAAACACTATAATAACCTTGTGCTTCTGTCCCTTTAAAGCATTCTGCACGTTCTGTCCATTTAATGCCGACTGTCCCATGTACGGTATACGCCGCAAACTATTGATCGGCAAATAGCCACTCTGGGTTACTGCATCCCATATGTTTGTAGTTATTCAAGACATTGGGTATTGATTTCAATGAATACATTACACACTGACACAAACACAGAAAATAATATTGAAAAATACACCACAATCATTAATGGTGTAGTATGGTGTGTGGCGGTATCAGTGTTTCATTTCATGATCTACTGCAGTAAGGGGCATGCACTAAATAAAATTATCCCCACTGTCTGCTTTGCAGTCAGTAAGTTACCAAAGTGGAGGTTGTGTAAGGCTAAAGTAGACCTACTGTTGAGTACAATACCCTAGGTGAATTGACTGGTTGTCATTTCTATGTCACTCCAAGCAGCTATAACATTTTCCACAACTATATGTTAGGGAGGAATTTTGAAAATATTAAAGGGGTTTTCTGGGAATTTGATACTGGTTATTGGTATCTGACCATTGGCTGTTTGAGAAGAGACCGGTGCTCCTGTGAGTGCAGCAGCCTTCTCCATGCTTATACAGTGCCGTACATTGTATAGCTGCTGTGCTTGGTATTGTGCTGAACCCCATAGAAGCGAATGGGGCTGACCTTTCCTGAGGATAGGTCATCAGTATCAAAATCCCGGAAAACTCCTTTAACTATGGTTTACTCCCTGTTTTTTTCAGGACTATAAATTAAATTTTTTGTCAGCATATAGATAACTGGAACTTTATAATGTATGCTTGTTGTCATTGCTATTTCTGACATTGATATTTTTACACCTCTAATGTCCATATTCTGATCCAACTATTTTGGAGCACTGGAGAACCCATATAAAGATCTTTAGAGAAGAGCAAATTGATTCTGCACCAATCAAATTTATTAGGAATTTCCCCCAAAAATTCTAATTTTGGTGATTCGTACCGCACAAATAGCTCAAAATTGGACCATTGTTTTACACCTCAGAAAACAAAGAAGGAGCCATCTGCCACTAAAAGGGATGATTTTTGGACTATTTTATAATTTAAAATAAATCTGGCAGTTCAGTGTGTTGACCTGTTAACTCATAGCCATATATGTTGCTGTCACTTCTGACATTCCTAAAGCTATCTTGAACGGGGTTGGATACAGAGTGTTATAACAATCTTTTCAGGGCTATTTGGGCACTTTTGATTCATGTCAAATTTAATCAGGTAGCTGTGAGAGAGGGGAGCCCATTATCATTGACAGTTGGGCTCCCCATAGAGAAGGAAGGAACACTTTTTTACCATCCTTACCTTCTCTATCACTGTATACACAGCGCTGAATGAGTTTTGTGTCTACTGATCTGGAAGCAACAAAGCCTCCTGCTCTAATCCTAATCATCATATCCATTGGGACCTTGTACTGGGTAATGAGCTGCTGGGTCTTAGCAGGCCCAGACCAACACTGTAGTGAGGCTAAACAGCCTGGTTACAGTCTCAGGGGGCTGTATTCCCCCCCGTAACTGCGGTTAATATATCAGCCTCAGTAACAGGAGAAATCAGAAACCTTATGGGGGCATGAAGGGTACAATAAAAACAAATGCAAAGACAAAATAAAATAAATAAAACAAATAAAAATAATATTAAAAAGCACTCCACCACTAGCCCGCACCATAACTTCTGTGCCTGACCCATTTACCATACACTCTATATTCTTGTATATCAAAACAACCAAACAGAAAGGGAACACAATTTAAAAATGTATTTTACTTGCACAAAAACAAAGAAATTTTGAAAAATACTATATTTTTTATTTTTTTCACATTTATCTGGGTATAAAAAAGAAACAAAAATACTATAATAAAAATTGCATGATTATAATGTCCCATGTAAAAAAGACACACAAATTATTATATAAATAAATAACCAAATGAAAAAAAAAAAGTTCCAGCATTTTAAGCTGCATGTACAAAGAAAAAGAAAATGTGTCTGGTCAGGAAGGGTAGTAATTAGCTTGGTCTTAAGCTGGTTATAGAAAATGTATGTACTCTGTGTAAGCGTGGATGATACCATAGATAAAATCTGTATGTATTAGCTGCTCTTTGCAGTGTGTGGACCTCATAATACCTACATTGAGGTAACTTGTCTTCCTAATTGCACAGATATATGCATCTGCATAACTCCATATAACCTAAAAAAGAAAATATCAGCATGTTTTCTTATTGAATAACAAACGTGGAGGAAGAAACAGTTTAATTAATACCCTGGGCATAATGAGCGCGCTTATATGAGAATACACTAATTTCCTGTATATACAGTATCCGTCTCGCTTTGTGTATAAGCTACATGTCTCCTTTCTACTTTTTCTATTGCCGTTCCATTTTATGGAACCTTCCTTTTCATTCAATGGGCGCTATACAAACCATGGGTCAAGGTCAGAAGTATTTCAGTGGTTCCATCTGTCTAAGGAAAGTGAATGAAACTAAATAATTTATAGACTCATTGTAGAAATGTGTGTTGGATTCAGTTTTTGTTGTAACTTACAGAGCAACTTTATTTCTTTTTTTAAGGCCCTTTATAGACATATTTGTAGCAAATTATACTACTACTAACAACCTTAGCATTGTATGATGACATAGTACGGCAGCCATAGAAGTACTACACTGACACACAGTATAAATTGTGGTATACCATACTCCATCAAATGCCATATTAAGCAGGTGGCTTACTTAGTATAAAGCCATAGGTACTCCAAGTGCATCCATACAGGCTTGGTATATACAGCTAGTAATAGATAGTATTTATTATGATTACAAGCACATTATTTTTGACTCATCTATTTTTTAAATATACTGATGGTCCTCAGTGGGAAGAGGGAAATGAGCCCCTGCCAGCCATCTCTGGTGGAAGGTTATATACCTTAACAACAAATCCAACATGCCTGATCGTTCGCCCAGTATCTGTCATTGGTACAACCCCATCACCTGTATAAAGTTAGATGGTTCTGCCAAAATTGGTGGATTATGGCAAATTTCTTCTTTTTGAATGGGCACCTTTATTCACAGAATAGAACTAATAAACTTCTGAGGAGTCCACATCCTTAGATATATTTCCCACAGTATAAACTTCCAATCATTTAATAGACTGCCATATTCTCCTGCATGTGTCACTCCTGGTTTTACTATCACTACCAGGGGCGGACTGAGTATAGACCCTACAAGGGAACTTCATGGTGGACCAAATCCCAGGGGGGGCTCCTGAGCCCTCCTCATCGCCAGCAGCCAGGTAAGTAATGATCTGACGCTACCTTCCTGACTTCTGAATTCAACTGTATTTACATCCCTATGTAACTGGAGTAGGAGAACAGAATGCGGCAGCTGGCGCTGGCCACCACAGAGTAACAGTTTTTGGGGAGGTATTTTGTGCTGCTGGGGCAGTATATTGCAGTGTGCTGTGGTATTTGGCTCTGCTGTAGTATATGTGCAGGCCCTGCCTACTTGTGTTGGCCCTACTTTGAGCCAACTATAAAATGGGAACACTTTTAGTTTTTTTCCCAGAGCAACTTTAAGTTCCCAGTCCACCTCTGATCACTACCAAAGGGGGATAAAGATGAGGTCCAATTCACCATGAGACCTATAGTAACCATAATATTTGTGTTGTGGACACCCTAGAAGCTACTTTAAAAAAACATATAGAATTACTTCAGCATTAAAATACCATAAATCATAGTTAGCAAAAACTGTTCAGGAAATAATCAGTTGGAGAAATGGTGTAAATGATGTAATATTGCTGGGATTGTTTGGACCATTGTACAGTCATTACGGTGTTCCGGGAATGTCACCTCTGACTAGGAGACATTGCTTCAGTCTCGTTATTTCCTTCTCCAGGTTACAACTGAATTCTCCCCATTCTTTGTTCTTGTAATCTCCATTTCTTTTAATTACCAGTTCTTTTCTCGTATTCACCACAGGGGTTTCTATTAAAGTCAGGCACTGTATAGAACATGGCATTAATCCTGTGCGACTTCACTGGGAGTTTGACTATACATTCTGGGAACTCAATCTGCACATTTTGATAAATCTTCTAACTTGATCTGTCATTGCTGCTTTATCATGTCTATCGCTATGAACTTCTGTATTAACCTTTTCTTTCAGTCCCATGCTGACTTTCAGGCCTGCTCCTAAAGCACCTGACTCTTCCTCACCTACAGTTTCTTCCCTGCTTCTTTGACACCTATTCCTCAGCACCCCTCCCATATGTTCCTCTCCAGCGAAAAGCATGGTGCAGCTGGAGTAGCTGTGGGAGAGAGGGGGATGGAGCTGACATAAACTATGTCTTTGTTAGTGGGGTGGATGGTGGTTGGTTACACAGAAGATGTTTCCTCTTATGGGAGCAGGAAGAGGACAGAGATACAGCAGATGGCGAGCAAGGGACCTGCTCAAAGAAAAGAGGACGGGAGCATGGGGATAAACAATTCCAGCTCTGGCAGATGCTAGCATTAACTAGGAGGTGTGGGATGCTAGAAAACACTAGAAAAGAAAGGAGAGTTGGCTATAAAGGTAGGGAAAGGAATAGTAAGACAATAAGTGACAAAGGACACAGGAACAGGAAATTCATCAAAGAAGGTGAATAAGAATAAAAGACTTCTAAAACTCTTATGATGGGTAAAAAAACAGAGGAACTTGAAGACTGGGGCTAAAATGGTGGCACCATGGTTGTACCATTCAAGAGAAGACTTTCCTGTGCCCTCAAGAAGAGATAGAGGGAAAGAGACAGAGAGAGGGATAAAGAGAGAAACAGACCCAAATAGAATTTTAGGAAACTTGCTTATGTCTAGTTATAGGTATAAAATACTATTTTTCTAGGAAGTACATTTTCTTGTAAGATCATAACTGTTTTTTTTAAAGGGGTTGTCTAGAATTAGAAAGACGTGGCTGCTTCTTCCAAAAACAGGAGCACACCTGTCTATTGGTCATGTCTGGTATTGCAATTTTACCTTCGTTGAAGTGAATGGGACAGAGCTGCAATACCACACAAAACCTGTGGACAGGTGGAGCACAGTTTAGGACACTTTCTTGAAAACCCTGAAAAACTTCTTTAATCCTTTTTATGATACAGTAGTAGAATTTTGAGATATTGCGAAAACAACAAGCTAGCCAATTTGGAATAAAGCATACTATTTTTTCCTGGGATAAGTGGGACATTTTTTTGTACCAAATTGGGACGAGGATCGTTTTATTCTGCAGGTCACAAGCCCTTTAACTCTTCCATGTTTAGAAAATGCAATGTATACGCTATCTATTGTCTACTATAGAGCAAAGACCTCTGATTTATGTTTAATGTTATAGATCCTAATGACCGGGGAACAGACCAACCCGGGGAATAGCAATGGTCTGAGGATCCCGACTTCAGCTCTGTTACACCATACATTTACATTTCAGCTTATACAAGGACCTCTCTTTGTAAATGCCACAGTCCTGAAGTGGTTACACCTGTTTATAGCATGAGCCATCTTATTATAACCATAAGGACTGCAGGGAATTTATATTTCCATGTTTACACTGCAGGGACTGTCAGAATAACACAGACATCATTCAGAACATCCTGGATTCTGTAAATGCATTGTAGGCACTGATTACAGTAAAGACTGTCCGCAGATGCATTACAATCTGTACAATCTCTGTCTGCAGTCGACTGAGTATAAACTGCTACATATTGTATTCTGCTGATATATATATATATATATATATATATATATATATCACATATGAGAAAGCATAGAGGTGAGTAGGTATGATAAAATCTGTTCTATGGTTTTGCCATTGATTCTGAGGTATGAGAGGTGTGAAACATACAAGTTTTTTACTGATTGCTTAGGTATGTCATAAGGTCATAGACACAACCTCAAGCAATGCAGTTGGATTGCCCTATGGGATGCTATATTTCTCTGAACTGGTACAGAATGTAACACAATGCAGTTACATTATACTCCAACTCCTTTCCGAACAGCACAAAACCTTAATCTCTGCTCAATGTCCACCTCTTCGTCTCGGTTTAGCAGGGAGATTAAGGCTGAACATCTAAATTATGATTTTCTTGCAATCGGTGTCTCAGTAATTTCTGTCAGATTATTTAAAAAGATGAACAAAAAGTAATTTTCCTTTGGTTTATTCACTTTTATAGCTGATTTAAAAAAAAAGTGCACTGCTATGAGTAACTAAGGGTTAATGCTAATCCTGCGAACATTATTGTTTGCTGACCCACTTAGGCCTCCATCTGCTGCAGATACCAGTGCACTGAGGTTAGACTTATGACTTTAGGACACGTTCACACTAGTGACATTTAACTGTTGTTAATAATGGTCCAGATTTTTTTTTTGTGACCCCCCCCCAAAAAAAAATTATAAATAAATAAACAAGTCCAAGGTGTGGAATGACATCACTTTAGTAACTTCCATGTTCATATTACACTTCATTTGGGTTATTACAATGAATTTGAGGCGTGTACAAATTTTTTATGTAGGCCCTGAATTTAAACTTTAAAGTGCCGTCCGCATCCTCTGGCCATGGACCTTGATACACTGCCTTGAAGGGGTTGTCCAGGATTTGAAAAAGATGACTGTTTTCTTCCAAAAATGGCACCTCACCTGTCCATGGACAGTCTGGCATTACTGCTTAGCTCCATTGAAGTAAATGGGGCTATACTGCAGTACTACACACAACATATGGACAGGTGTGGTGATGTTTTTGGAAGAAAGCAGCCATCTTCTTCAAATCCTAGACAATCCCCTTAAAGGGGTTGGTCACTTTCTGGTTACCATTGACCAGATGATTATGTGACACTTACAAATATAACCTTTGCTGATATTCTGCACAATTTTTTTTTTATATTTTAAGGTATACCCTTGTTTATAAAGTCTTTTATGCTCTCCACACAGAGGTCCTATCCATAAAATGGTCGCTGATGTAGAGTCATGTGACCAGGCAATATGTGATGTCTCCACCATTCAAATACACTGCTCCTGCCATCAGTACGTGTTCTGTTGGGAGTTGAGTCCATGTGCAGTGTGTTTGAATGAAATAGACATCACATGGAGGGGATTTGCCTGGTCACATGACATCAGTGGTCCTCTTATGGACTTGAGCTCTGAGTGGACATCACAAAAGACTTTGTAAATGAGGGAGTATACCTTATAAAATATAGGAAATGGTGCAGAATTTCAACAAAGACTGTATTAGTAAGTGCCATATAATCATCTCACAAATACATTGATCAACAGTATCCAGAAAGTGCCCATGCCATGCATTAAATTAATGGAATGAGGATTCAATGATTTTGTTTTACTTTTGTCTGGTTAAAAACATATAAAAAAATAATGAAAAGCAATGAATTAATGTGGTGCATCCAGGAGAGCAGAGGTAGCAGTCACACCTGTCCACAGGTCCTGTATTACTAATGGCACATCCTGTAGTAGGTGGGGGTTCATGCTACAGATTTTACATTCGGGTACAGGTGCCTCAGGTTCTACTTCTGGGCCCTACACCATGGAATACTTCTACAGTAATCTGTACTTATCATACTACAAAGATAGAACTCTGACCCTCACTGCCAAGGAAGTGATTCCTAAAGGAAAGTGTGGACGACAATTTACATTATAAGAATACATTCTATATTTAATGTCTAAGTGACTGTGGAAATCAAGACAAAAGATTGTCAAGGTCTGAATTTCTTAAGTCTGATGTTGCCTTGAATATGACTTTCACTCTCTAGGCACAAATCAGTAATCAGGATCAGTAACATAGAAATAGTGACTTTTTAAAGGGAAACTGTCACCAAGAAATTCAGTATTAAAGCAGGGGCACAATGCCTTCTAGGGCTAGCTCAGCTAAATCACTTAGTGATTTGTTGCTTCACTTGGAAGAATAAGTAGTTTTAATCCATATGCAAATGAGCAGTTAAGTGTACTGAGGGCGGGCCCAAATTTGTACACATTTGCTCCTTCCTCTGCCAGTCCCTCCCTCTCCTTGCTTGACAAGGCCTGGGTCCTGCATAGTCAACTCAACTGGCCCTGTCAATCAAGAAGAAAAGGAAGGGGCAGAGGAAGCAAGAGGAGTAATGGTGCACATAGTTAGGCCCACCCTCAGTGCACTTAACTGCTTATGATGGATGAAATGTACTTTTTCTCCAGAATTAAGCAACAGATCACTAAATGCCTGCTATACCTAGAAGGCATTGTGCCTGGTTGATCAGTGAATTTTCTAGTGACAGAATCCCTACTTTAAAATGTACTGCTGTACCTATACCTAATCACACAAAAGTGCCCTTAGCTCCACAAAGGAAACATTTTTTTTAACCTTTTCTTCATGACTTTACAGACATATGGCCTCACTGATGTCCAATAATGTAGATAATACTGTAATAATACCGACACAAGCTGGTGCAGAAGCAAGGAGTGACTCACATTCATCTCTCCATGTGCTGAAGGAAGCTTCTGGAGCTACATGTCAGTCACTGCTCAATGAAATGAAACTGGAGAAAGCAGCTGGACAGGGAGGAGGCAATGAAAAGGAGCAACTAAGAGGGAAGAGAACGCTGAGGATGAGGTGGTGAGAAATGATAGAGAAGACTGAGGAACCCATTCCACGGTAGAATTAGACCGCAATGTGGCTCCATGTAGGTATCTAGGTAAAAGATGGCAATGGTACAATAAATGATGCAGGATGTTTGGGGGCCTGGTAGAGATATTGAGGGGAATTTAATATAGACCAGAGCTTTACACTGGGGTATGATATGAAGGTGGATGCGCCTAACTTTTGATGAGGTGCAGACCTCGTCATTAATTAGTATTCTTCGGCAGTCCATGCACCTAACCTAAAATCTATGCCAGCTCCGGTCTGATGTAGGTTTCAATGATCTTTTAGACTACAAAACTGGTGTAAAAGAAGATAAATATGCTGGGCCCATTGGCTTTGCCCCCTCCCACCCTCGTCATGCTTCCATTTTGGAAAAGTGGCGAGGGCGTCGTAGAAATACCAGCTGTGCCTAGAGTAAAGCACAGTGACATTTAAAAAGTCAAAAACCCAAGGTTTCTGACTGTTTTTGGACTAGAAAAGTTCCCCCATTCTACCAGAGTCTTGAAACTTCTTCTTAGGGATGTTTCACAAGACTGTGCTTGGTCCAGGAAACACGGGCCATTGTGTTGGCTGCATCTCCTTGACCGACCGCAGCTCCTCTGACTCGAACTGACTGCATCAAGGTATTTTATTGTTTCATGATGTATTCATTTCAGGTAAGCTGAGGTGGATCCCAGAAATATTGTAAGCACTGGTTCACATGTTTTTTGAGGCAGATTTTCCTGCAGGTTTTTCAACCAAAACCAGACGTGGATTTCAAAGGAATCAGAAATGTAAAGGAAGGATTTGTACTTCTCCTTCCTGCTGGATCCACATCCTGCAGGGAAATCTGCCACTAAATCTCCAAAAAACTCAGTGGGAACCTACCCTAAGTCATCAGGCACAGGCTTCATGGCTCTCTGTGACATACTCTATGCCCCACAATTTGTATTCAGTTCACCTACACTGTTTTAGTGGCACATTATATAATGTATTCCAGTCCCTAAATTACCCAGGATTCCAGGTGTCCACATGTCTCCTCTCCATAACCAATGTTTTATAGCAGTTCATCAATGCGTTCCCACTTTCTTCTGCAGTAAAACCTCTTTATCTGCTGCACTGAAAAAATCAACCTTTGCTAAATGGCAATGTGTGTATTTATGTAACACTAATGGAATCGCTGTTCTTCTTACCCTGTTCAATTACATTTCAATTGAACTGGTGAGCGCTGCGATGCATGCTGACTTAGCAGATTGTGTAATGGGATAAATCAAAGTACCTTTGTACAATGTCATTCTTCTGCCATTTCTATCTAGGTGCTCCTTGTAGACTTTCAGACACTGACATCTCAAAGACGGTGGAGCTACAGACAGACCTTTCTCTATGTCACTCACAATAATGAATTGTATTGATGAGATTAATTGCCTCTGACTCCATGACAGCGCCACAAAGCTATGTGACTTTACTTACCCACATGTTATAATGGATAATATAGATGTTTGCTGAGTGGGGGAGGGGCAGGAAAGCTACAGTGTCTTAATATCATTATTATTTTATAAAGGAATGTAGCCTTTTACTAATGACAATGTAATGCACCTATAGGACCTCATAACACAACTTGGAATAAGGTTCCACTCCAGCATTTGGAGTGCAATAAACTTAGGGGCTAGGGATGAGCGAAACAAACTTCGGATCCTAGATCCGAAGTCACTTCGCTCGAAACTTTGGTTTAATGCTGTATGGAGATCCGTCTCCGCACAGCATTAAAAAGTATGGCCTCCAATTAGGCGAAGAGAGTTATTCCTGAAGTCTTATGAGACTTCTGTGAATAACTTTGGTATTTGATTTTCAAACTGAAAAAAAAAAATAAAACTTAGATCTGAACTCGAGTTCGGTGTCGAGGTACCAGTCGGAACCAAAGCTTGGATCCAAGTTTTAAAATGGTTTTTCAGTTTAAAAATCAAATAAAATCAAATACTGAAGGAATACCTCACTTCGCTTTGTTGGATCTCTGTACAGCATTAAACCAAAGTTTTGAGTGAAGCGACTTCTGATCTAGGATCCGAAGCTCGCTTTGCTCATCCATATTAGGGGCACATTTATTAAGACTGGCGATTTAGACACTGGTCTTAATTGTGCCTGTTCTGCTGGAGGAAGAACCAAAGTTATGTGGAGGTGCAGGCTTCTACATAACTTTGTCGTATTCTCCAGCCGGCTGTGCGACAATGTAAAATCTATGCTAGTTCCCGTGATGTCATAGATTTTAGCAAATTTATACTCAAAAAACTGGCGTACAGAATGATGAATGAGATGGACCTGCCAGCCTACCCATGACACGCCTCCTTTTTTAGACCTGGTCAGGGATGGGATTGGGCACTTTGACATCACAGAACAAGGCATAATGCACACAATGTCATACGGTCAGGTTTCTGCATTCAGTTTTGGAAGCCAAAACCAAGAGTGAATTCAAAAAAGAGGAGAAGTTGTATCTGCTGTAAGGGATAGTATCCTCTCAGGAGGTTGATATCACACAACATGTTCAAAACACTGGGATTTTCAGGTCCAACTCAGTTTTATTGGCACCAGCACACCAAAACAAATCATAAAAACAACACCTGCCCGGCTGGGCTCTGACTAAACATAGTTCAGCTAACTTACCTAAATACATATGCTGTTCACACACAGCTTTTAAGTGCGGCTTCTTCAGCCATTCAGTCCAGCAGCCTCCTGGCTGTGACTCCAACCGTATCCTTTGGGGGGAGATGGTCCAATAGTCCGCCCGACTATGACCGTTTGACCCTCTTCTCCTAGGGTCACTGGGCCCCCCAAACTTCCAGGCTACACTGAGCCTTGTGGCCCCTCAGCCCTCCTGGCTGAGACCACACAGAGCCACCGCAGGCTCTAACCTCTTAGGCCTCCTCAGCCTTTCTCCTCTCTCAGGCTTCCTCAGCCTTGTGGCCCCCCCCAGCCCTGCTGGCTGGGACCACACGGGCCCTCTCCAGGTCTGTTCCCTGGGGCCCTCTGTCTCTCTCTAGACTGACACTGAGGGCTGGTTTATCACAGCAGTAATTACACCCAGGTGGCCTCACCTGTGGTGGAATAGGGATGTGGACTGGAATATCCACCCCCTCCAGACCTCTATGAAGTGTGAGGCCTGTCACTGCCTCACACTGCCTTGTATATTTTCTTTCCTTTTATGATCCACTCCTGATTTGAGCTTCCAAAACTGCATCAGGAAACCTGACCGTGTGGCCATTCCCTAATCTTTTTTGTCCTTGCTGTGAAAGAGTTTTCCATGCCGTGATAGGTTTATGTTCTCTGACAGGGCCAGTTCATACAAGCAGAGCTGCAGTTTAAAACATGGGAGCAGGTCGGGCAGATGCGTTATAGCTTAATGTCTCAGAGCTAACAGCTATAATAGAGTGCCCATGCCATCTACATATAACCATGGGTATGGACTTATTTATCCACCGACTGGACACAAATCACTTTAATTACTTGGACATCTATCTGATGTGAGATTTAGTATATTCTATAGGGTTAGCACTCAGCAGAGACAGGACAATATCATGGACCCCTAGATATGGTAATGTGTTAAGGGACAGGTGTGTCATGAGGTTTTCCATGACTTTTCTATTTGCCAGGTGCTCATAGTATACAGATATTTACTTTGAGATGACGGTCTAGATCTGCTGATCTTTTGTGTTACGAATGCAGAAAACCCAGACACAGGATATACAGTTTTTACAGGCACACTTTTTAACAGATGGCAGATCTTCTTTGTTGTGATACCATATGTGCTAGGGTGAGCAGGTTGGAAGGTCCATATGCTCCTTGTGTAATTCTATTCCTGAGTTACCTTGTGGGTTAGTATTTCAGGCTGCAGGGCTTGTTTTTCTGAATGCTGCTGTGTGAGAACATGAGGGGCGTAACTCTACAATTTGGAGGTAGCTTCATACCGAATCATTGTGCCAAATAGTAGTAAACACCCCCCCCCGCCCCCAGCCTTATGTATAAAGTAATACTCATATTCTACAGTATATACAGTACTAGAATAGAGCATTTACTGAGACACAAGACAAATCCGACTAAACGGTGTAACTACCCCTATGTCTAGGGCAACACTCCTACTGTTATTGCAGACTTCATTACCTTACATCAGGTATCTCAAACTCGCGGCCCTCCAGCTGTTGCCAAACTACAACTCCCAGCATGCCCCAATAGCTGTAGGCTCTCCTGGCATGATGGAAGTTGTAGTTTTACAACAGCTGGAGGGCCACGAGTTTGAGATCTCTGCCTTACATGATGCATGTGACATATAAATAGAAAATGTAAGTCAAATAAATGATAAAACAATGCTAAATGATAGAGCAGTCTAATTTATGCATGCAGGCAAATCTTATATAGACGTCGACTGTATCAGTGACATTGGCACATTAGGGTATGATCACATTTTCATTTTCATAAATTTCATATAGATTTCAGAGCATCCTCTAAACCAAATTCCACATAAAAATTTAAGTGAAATCCACCCATTGTTTCCAGTGGAATCTGTGTTGCATCCATACAGCCGTGGATTATTTCCATGCGTATTTGACATGATATTGAATAGGGCTAACCCGTGTGAGACCAGCGGCAGTTGTTAATGCAATACCATAGCAGAAAGCTAAGGGGCAGCTTTGAATTTCTGACGCACATCCTGCGGCAGCTTTTTCACACAGAAAAATCTACCATGTCGACATACCCTTGACGGTGTGGTCTTTGTCTGAGACACATAGTGTAGGTTACCAGTCAAGGAGGTTTTCATTCTTACAAATGAAGCAATATCAATCTTTCAAGAGCATGTCTAGCACAAAGGAAGACCATGTGGCTGCTGTGTGGCCCTTGGAACTGACTCAGTCCTGCTTGACCCCATCTACTTTGTTCAAGGTGATATTTGCAGTTTGTTCTTCCCTAGGCACTGAGACTGCATACACCTAGGTTCACTCAAATTAAATAGGTATTCCCAATGACAATTTTCACATATCCATAAGTGATAAATGTCTGGTCACAGATAGGGCCCAAGGCTGCTGTCCCCATAATCACTAGAATGAGGGTCCCAAATCCCCATTCCTCCTCACTGCAGTGAAGATGAGTATGAATGGAGTTACAGTCAAGCACATATCCTGCTGTTCCATTCAATGTCTATGAGGCAGAGATAACAGCAAAGCAGAGCAATGTACTCAGCTATTTCTATCAGTTCCATATACTTTTAATGAAGCGTCCGCATGCATGCTCAACCACTACTCCATTTTGCTTCCATTGCTGAATGAAGGTCTATTAAGAAGTGGGGGAGATATTTAGCTGATCTCATCAGACTATTCCAGGCTGCTGAGAGCACTCTTGGTTCATCTTATCCATCTACTTCCTAGCCTTTCCTGTTGAGTTTTCTGCCTGGTGCTTCCATATTGCACTCAGTAAGTCTCCTCAAACATCCTCATTCTGCCAGTCTCTTCTCTGTACACATTCAATATCTAGCTGCTGCTGCTCTGCTCTAGTTTCGCCCCCCGTTCAGCCATTCTTGGTACAATCTGCATGTTTCAGGCTAACACACCAGCCATGCACACACTTTCTGCTCCTCCTCTACAGTGGCTTTACCTCTTCTCTTTCTCTATTCACCTTTCCGATCTGCCAAGCAGTGCCATCTGCCCCTGTGACCAAAAATTGCTTTTCTGTGGGATCCAGTATTGCCTATATGAAGTAGGTGAGCATGCTTTGCTTCCTTTTGGAGCAGCCAGGGGCAGACTGGCCATAGACCCTACAGGGATCTTCACAGTGGGCCAATGCCCATGGGGCTGCCCAAGCCCTCTTTATGACCGCCTGGCCTATAAAAATTTAAAAACAGGCTGAGAAAGGGATGTATCGAAGCATCCCTTCCAGTTGAACACAAGAATCTAGCTAATAATTCTTCTTATGCCCAAGGTTTAGTGTAGTAATCTAGACTGGCCTTCAGTCTAGACTAACTCTTGCTAAACTCATATTGATGACCTATCCTGAGGAAAACCTTGGAAAATCTTGGAAAACCCCTTTACAAATAGCTAAGGCAAGATGGCAGCCCCCATAATCATCTTCAGGAAATAGAATAAAAAAACATTCAATCAGAAAATAAAAACAGATTTAAAAAAAAAGCATATACAGTACAGACCAAAAGTTTGGACACACCTTCTCATTCAAAGAGTTTTCTGTATTTTCATGACTATGAAAATTGTAGATTCACACTGAAGGCATCAAAACTATGAATTAACACATGTGGAATTATATACTTAACAAAAAAAGTGTGAAACAACTGAAAATATGTCTTATATTCTAGGTTCTTCGAAGTAGCCACCTTTTGCTTTGATTACTGCTTTGCACACTCTTGGCATTCTCTTGATGAGCTTCAAGAGGTAGTCAACTGAAATGGTATTCCAACAGTCTTGAAGGAGTTCCCAGAGATGCTTAGCACTTGTTGGCCCTTTTGCCTTCACTCTGCGGTCCAGCTCACCCCAAACCATCTCGCTTGGCTTCAGGTCTGGTGACTGTGGAGGCTAGGTCATCTGGCGTAGCACCCCATCACTCTCCTTCTTGGTCAAATAGCCCTTACACAGCCTGGAGGTGTGTTTGGGGTCATTGTCCTGTTGATAAATAAATGATGGTCCAACTAAACGCAAACCGGGTGGAATAGCATGCCGCTGCAAGATGCTGTGGTAGCCATGCTGGTTCAGTATGCCTTCAATTTTGAATAAATCTCCAACAGTGTCACCAGCAACACCCCCACACCATCACACTTCCTCCTTCATGCTTTACGTTGGGAACCAGGCATGTAGAGTCCATCCGTTCACCTTTTCTGCGTCGCACAAAGACACGGTGGTTGGAACCAAAGATCTCAAATTTGGACTCATCAGACCAAAGCACAGATTTCCACTGGTCTAATGTCCATTCCTTGTGTTCTTTAGCCCAAACAAGTCTTTTCTGCTTGTTGCCTGTCCTTAGCAGTGGTTTCCTAGCAGCTATTTTACCATGAAGGCCTGCTGCACACAGTCTCCTCTTAACAGTTGTTGTAGAGATGTGTCTGCTGCTAGAACTCTGTGTGGCATTGACCTGGTCTCTAATCTGAGCTGCTGTTAACCTGCGATTTCTGAGGCTGGTGACTCGGATGAACTTATCCTCCGCAGCAGAGGTGACTCTTGGTCGTCCTTTCCTGGGGCGGTCCTCATGTGAGCCAGTTTCTTTGTAGCGCTTGATGGTTTTTGCAACTGCACTTGGGGACACTTTCAAAGTTTTCCCAATTTTTCGGACTGACTGACCTTCATTTCTTAAAGTAATGATGGCCACTCGTTTTTCTTTACTTAGCTGCTTTTTTCTTGCCATAATACAAATTCTAACAGTCTATTCAGTAGGACTATCAGCTGTGTATCCACCTGACTTCTGCCCAACACAACTCATGGTCCCAACCCCATTTATGAGGCAAGAAATCCCACTTATTAAACCTGACAGGGCGCACCTGTGAAGTGAAAACCATTTCAGGTGACTACCTCTTGAAGCTCATCAAGAGAATGCCAAGAGTGTGCAAAGCAATAATCAAAGCAAAAGGTGGCTACTTTGAAGAACCTAGAATATAGGACATATTTTCAGTTGTTTCACACTTTTTTGTTAAGTATATAATTCCACGTGTTAATTCATAGTTTTGATGCCTTCAGTGTGAATCTACAATTTTCATAGTCATGAAAATACAGAAAACTCTTTGAATGAGAAGGTGTGTCCAAACTTTTGGTCTGTACTGTATGTCTCTCTCTGGTTTTAAGTGGCAGATAGGGGCTTCTGATTGATGGGGCCTCAGCAGTTGCACCTATGCCTTGGATTTGAGTCTATGACAAGGATTTTCTACAACACTTAAAAATAACTGGCTAAGATGTGGAGCCAAATATATTATAGTTAGAGAGAGACGTAGGCCCTGATTTATCAAGGCCGGTGTGTGTTACTCTGGCCTTGATAAGTCCTGTGCTGTCGGAGGAGGCTTCATCATAAATTACCTGCCTCCTCCGGCTTCCCATGTGCCAGAATGAATTCTACGGCAGCTTGAAACTGCTGTAGATTTCAGTCATTATTTATGCCAATCACCATTGGTTTTCACCATGCCCCCTTTTTGTAAATTTGACAATGCAGATTACTACTAGAAAAGTTGCAAATCCAGTGGCTTTGTGAATTTTAAAAAATTTTCAAAAAATGCCAAAATTTTCCCCCAATAGTGAATATTACATAGTGGACTGGGCGGATCATCTAATATGAAACTGTGACATGCACGTCAATGACGAAAACAAGCAGAATCCTTTAATTTATAAAATTATCATAAATACCATACATACCTTTATCTATCCAGGATTAGTTTATTGTAAGCTGGTATAAGTTTCTTCCGTGTCAGTATGACAATCACTTCATCCACACAACAGAAAACACATTGCAGCCGGGGTGAAAACTTGCAGTTTACAGTACTGTCTAATAACAATCATTTAATTCAACACTAATGAGCAGTGCATGGGAAGCAGTGGCAATTTTATGGAACATGTGACTGGAGTTTGACTACCACCTTTAGGCTCTTGGTGAGGTTCCAGAAGTATAATGAGGTCTTCTGTGCTGTTATAGAATATATGCCACTAATCACTCTACCAAGAAAAACAAGTAAATGAAAGCAATAAATATTGTATATTCAGTAATATGTTTTGTCTTTGGATTTTGCACAAAGCATTGCAAATCTATTCAACATATTTTAAATTATGCAACAACAGCTAAAACAGGAGCGTGGCGCATGCATGATTGATTACATTGCTGCGGCTTTACTTCATGTTACTAAGTCAAACTGGAAATCTAACAAGGAGCAAGAGCACTAAGAGGATTTCGCCGGAGAAGCAAACAACAATAGTCCAAACGCTTTGCTGAAATTGGATACCAAGAACAATAAGATCCCACAGCTTGTAGCAAAATGACTGCAGTCCAGATGGCCCTGCCTAAGGGAATATACAAACTGTCATGTACTTGTCTCTATCTTCTAGTCTGTTCGTCGTGGTGTGTTGTGTTTGTAGTTCTACTGTGTTTCACGCAGTATCATGCTGACATGTTTTATGAATCGGAAGGTTTCCTATCATATGCCTACAATGGATGAATGCATTACACCTCAGTGTGAAATATTCCAGTCTATAGGTTACTAAGAATTCCTAACACTAACTGAATGATTATTCATTAATTACTTGCAGTAGGGTAGATGTAATATCATGATCAGGAGATCACTGGACAGCCATAGATATGTACAGGATAGGCCTATCCTAAAATACAATGTAATCCTTAGGATGAAAAACGTAAGACAGGCTAAACACTAGAGCACTACAATTCCTTTTACAGTATTAAATATTGTTATGGACAGTGACTGTGGACCCACTGTGTCACTGTGGGTTAGTCCTGAGGGATTTATTCTGGCAGGCCCCTGGTTTTCACCATTTAACCCCTATACATGGATATAGCCTTTAGTGGAGCCACTATGCTGTGACCTCTTGGAATAGTCCTGGTGTGGTTGGCTGCTGACCCATTGGGGTCAGAGACACTGGTGCCATGGCCAAGGGATCAGGCAATACACATAGTTAGGAAACATGCAGAGGTCAGGACAGGAAGAATATGTGGGAGATCCAGAGGTCAGGGCAGGTGGCTCATGGGCAGTACGGTGAACAGGCACAGTTCAGGTGGTAGAGAGTCATGATCCAGGAAGAAGGCAAAAGTCAGTACACAAACACAGAAAGGTAGACCTAGTAGTTCATTTTAAGCTCCCAGGCCCCTGATGCCAAAACAGTAACAATGTCCATTCGTGTAACATGTGCCACACTTATAATAATGGTGTCTTACATTGCAAATGGTCGTCAGGCACCTTTGCTGGCTGAGATTGCTAATACTACATTCTCCATTTCTACATCCCTGACGTCACCTGAAAGCATCTAAAAAATGAACATAATGCAAGTGCTGCTTTTATTTGCTTTACTGAAATGCTGAGAAGTTTCTGAATACATATTGATGCAGTAAGTAATGCACGATAAAATGCGTGGCAATGCAAAGACAATATGAAACTTAAAGAAGAACTCCCACAAAAAATGTATTCTCTGACCTGCTACAAAGGTACATGATGTAATCTGTAGTGAATGTAATTTTCTTACCAGTGACCGTATTTGTTAGTTATATCTCCCTGATGCTTCTCAGCTGTGTCATGTGACCAGCAATCAGACTCACCAACTGACACAGCATCTTATGTGTGGACACGAAGTCAGTTTCCCTATGTATTCCTATGAGAGCCTCACTCTCAGTCTCATAGGAGTGAATACAGAAGTAACTGACTTCCTGTCCTATGTCAGTTGGAGATCAGATAGTTGGTCACATGACACAGCTACAATTAGAAGAGAGGGGATAACTCACTGATGAAAAGATTACCCTCACTACAGATTACATCATGCACCTTTCTAATAGGTCAGAGAATAAAAACTTTTGTGGGAGTTCTTCTTTAAAGCAACTGTACGTATGAAAACAGGCAATCCATACAAACTGTTAGGATTTGAGAAATTGGAGTCTCAACCAAAGTTCTGACTTACTGCCCACTGTGTTTCATAAATGGCTCATCCACATATTTTACTTGGCATGGATGTTTGGGAGTCATTCATCAAGTTCCTTAAGTGGACTGCTCCTGGGCTTTTTCAACTGTCTGGGAGCTTTACCAAAGTCTCTTTACACAATTGTATAGTGATTTTGTTATGCTTTAATTATATTCCTCAGTTGTTCTAGATTTAGAATATGTTATACGTTTACTAGATGTGGCAGTAATTGTTTTATGGATACAAAAAACATATTTGTTTTAACAGAATTAGTGCAGATAGATGCATATTTTTGTGTTGTTTCTTTGCAACGGACACTGAAGTGTGAGGATGCCATGATAGGATGTCAATTAATAAGAAATGTCCCGTAAAAATAGCTGGGACACCATCAGCTCTTTCAGACCCACCAATAAACTGAAAGAAGATCAGTCCAGGAACCAGTGCTGAAGTGTGGATTTCTATGTAAGTATATAATGTAGAGTGAAACCTCTCCAAGAACCACCTGTTTGAGAAGACCACCCCTTATACATACCAGACATTCTAAGACAAATTTTGAGTTCCACCATATGCTATGAATATTGGCACTCCTCTAGAAGACTAGTTGTCCAGTGCAATTTTGGGTGTTTGTCTCAAAGTGGTTGCGCTGTAATTTGGAAGGGAGGTCTGGTGGAATACTTTCTGTCTCTCAAGACAAGCTCGTTTTTAAGTAGGATAACTATAATATGCCTGTGATATACTGAGTAAAAATGTAACTAATAATTATGTGTGTTCTTCTACATGGTCTTCAAAGTGCCTCTTCTGTAGCTATATATGTATGGTTACTGTACATCCTCAAAATCATAGTGCTCATACACTCTGAATGCACCATTCATATATTATTTAATGTGAGAATAAGAGCAGCTAATTTCTCTATTCTGTACTTGCATAAAACTGCAAGTACTGCGCAAATCAGAAAGTCTCACCCAATCCCAGTCAGCAGCAGAATTTAATCTATAAGTGGACCTGAGCAGTGGAATGAGTGGGAAATTTTATAAATTGACATTACACTGCAAACCCTTTTTTATTGTATCTATCTATCTATCTATCTATCTATCTATCTATCTATCTATCTATCTATCTATCTATCGTACCCCTAACCTGTGACAACTGTAAATAGTTGTGTTATGTATTGTTATGTATTTTATGTTATATGGCCATTATTACCAGTAAGGAATGATTGGCAAAGGTTGGCTAGGAAAAAGGTTAACCACCCTGTTCCTCCCATCTTGGATACGGCTGGTGGGCTGGTCTTGCTTTCTGCCATGAGGGAGAGTTCCTGTTGAGTTACAGAAAGGAGAGGAAGTACTGTACGTGTCTGGGCTTCTACTCCTGTTACAGATTCAGTAGAGTAGAACAGTTATATCCAGCATCTAAGACACTGCTGTAAGACGAGGGACTACGGCTAAGACACCCATCACCCAAAGTACTACTAGGCCAGTACAGAACTAGTACTAAACTGCAGCCAACCAACCTGTCTCCATCATCCTTACTGGTGCCAGAAGCTTGCACTTAAAATTTGAAATTCTGTTCTAAGTTGCACTGTTATACGTTTACTTCTGGCATCATTCTTCAAAATTTCATTTCCACTGCACCGACCCCCAGAGGGTAATGGCTTGAGGGAGTACACCATAACACAGCACGTCATCAGGACCACTGCCACTCCTATCCTCTACATTGGCTCCTCTGGGGCTCGCTGCATATCTATCTATCTTATACTGTATCTATCTATCTCATATCTATCTATCTATCTATCTATCTATCTATCTATCTATCTATCTATCTATCTATTATACAGAAAAAGGCCACGGACATATTCAATCTGCTGGAGGAAGTGTTCTCTGACAGAGAAGTCACAAAGCCACAGATATTGATCAGAAATATCCCAGAATTAAACAAGAGGTATAGAGGTCAATACTCACAGATTAATTGCCAATCGGTTTTAGGGTGTCTGGTCTCAAGACAAAGGATGAGAATACTATATATAGTTATACTATGAAGGTCAAACAGAAGGTGTAGAAGATGCAATAGTTGCAGCATATAATATGGCATAAAATGGGTTCAGGATTGTTTTCTTGCAATGTTTAATTACTCCATGTCATTTTAATCCAAGAAAATCTGTCTTCATGGCTTATCATTTTCCCACCTTCCATAGCTGCCTCTTACTGTATGTATACTGTCTTTTTTATTTGTTTGCGTAGAACCTGTCTGTCTTTTTCCTATTTCTCAGTCACTCTTTCTTCTAATTTCAGGCTTTGACTGACAAACGCATCCTGCTTTATATTCCCAATTTCTCATCTACTTACAGAGTAGTGTCTTTCCCACACAGTCATTGTCCCTGTCATTTCATTCTCAATGTGTCTGCCTGTTTTATATATTTTGTCTGTTATTGGTAAAAGAATAGGCGTAAATTTATTATTTATATCTCAATACCTTAAAAGACAGCCTCTTCAGATTATGATATTTAACATGACTGTTGAACGATTTCAAAAGGAAAGTTATGAATTTAGCTGGCAATTAAAAATATTATGTGAAGTGAAGTCCTTAATATATAATTTTACATCGTATTGTTTGATTTTCTTTAGACATTTAAAGAGTTTGTCCAAGATTTAACATTATCTACAGGTCTGTTTGGTGGAAGTCTAACCCCTGGGACCCTACCGATCTTAAGAATGGGGGTCCTGTGTATGAACGGAGCTGCAGTCAAGTATGGACACCTGTTCTCATGATCCTTTCAACCACAGGGATACTTCCCCTATCCCCTGGATAGTGTATAAGTTTAAATCTTAAGGGAACGGTTTGGTTTGGTTTTAGAGAGACCATCTGATCACAATCCTTTATAATCTGTTTATCTACGGTAGCAGAAGGGCACATGTGTCTCAGTCTTAAAGACTCCACAGGTTTCTAGGAGCCTTGTGTGACACTCTAAGTCAATGTTTCTAAGCCAACTATGGTCAGATACCCTAAGGCTATGATCATAGCATATGCACAGAATTAGCCCTTAGTGACATGGTATGGAACTTGAATCACAGGGTGAGAACCTAGACATTAGTTAATAGATGAAGAAACCAATAAGTGGGTTTCCCAAACTAAAAATAGTCTACTGGGTCATTTAAGAATAGGTTTTCTAAATCAGACAAAACCCTTATTGACACTTTAAATATCTTCATCTATAAGGAGGCTCAAGAATCCAGAGGACTGGTCAACAATCTAATTTTTGTGGGAAGCTCCCGGCTCTCCACTGACAGATGATGTCAGGGGCGAGAAGAATCGGGCTTCCTATACGCAGGCTATAGTTGGCCAAACAAAAATGGTTTGGGGCGGGACTAGCTGACAATCTAATTTATATGGAGAGCTCTTGACTCTCCCCTGTCAGATGATGTCGAGGCGAGAAGAATCAGGCCTCCTATAAACAGGCTACAGGCCAAACCATAGGTTTTCTGGCAGGACTGTCCAACAATTTAATTTGGCTGAGGAGCTCACTACTCTCTCCTGACAGATGGTGTCAGAGGCGAGAAGGATCAGGCACACAGAATTCCATACCCCTTCCCTTTGTTCTACTGCGAGATAAGCCTCTCCTCATTGAAAAACATACAAGCTCAGCTGAGGCAAGCATGTATGTCTATGGGGGAGTCTGGAGAGATGGTGGTCTCCCTTATTACCTAATTCAGACATGTTGGACTTACTACAAAGTATAGACACACGTTTTAAATGAATGTTTCTTTTCTACTGTCTTGTATATTGAAAACATACAGTATATTACCACACTTTACATAACTACATCTGGTCTATTACACTAGTCAGTTACTGAAAATAAACCTGATGAAGCAGGTACATCTTGTGGGCTTGGTTCACATGTAGTGATTATCGTCATGATTCAGCTAAGAATGTTGGATTGTAGCAGTAATCGCTAGATGTCAATGATTATAAAGATCAGACCTAGGTATCATTATCTGAACTGACAAATTTTCCAAGCCAATCAACCTGATCACTGCAAAAGTAACTCATAAGCAGTGATTTAAAGGAAATTTCAACTATGTGGAATAACAGGTGATTATTTTGCTAGAATAGGAAAAAAATTTTTCAGACATCAGTTGTCTAGATGACCATCTGATGGGCAGAAAAATTGCTCTGTATAAATTCTGAGTTCCTCACGAAGCTTGATGTGGGAATGGTCAAATATATACCATTTACCTTGTGTGCTTGTACAATTAATCAAGACAGCATGAGCCATTGCCCATTGCATTCACTACATAGCTCATTTTGCCTCACTTTGTCCTCTAACACAAGCACATAACATTGCCATACACTAGACTTGATTTACTGGAGCGTGGATGAGTCTGTTGCCTCTCTCAGGTCATCTTGCGCTGAGATTACAGAAGCTGAAAGCTAATGCAAAAGTTTGAGAAACCTCCATTTCACATTCACATTTTTCAGCAAACTGTTTTACCTCCAGAGAAATTGTTCTGACAAGACTTGTACAGGTTGTGTAACTACAATGTTCAGTTCTTCACTTACTCTAGTAATGCACAAATGCTTCTTTTTTCCTGAAGATTATACCACGGACGTAATCCATCTTTGTAGAATAATAGGCTAAGGCTAAATTCATCTCCATGGTCTACCCTGTAAGTCTGTCCCAGCAGAGGAACAGACTATCGGAGTGCACTGAACTTGGCATAGCCGGACACCGCCAAGCACCACTGGATCACTATAATGGGATCTGACGGAGATCCAACGGCGGGTTTCCAACATAAATTCTAGTATTCTGTTAGAGAAGTAAGCTGCATGCAGCAGTATTTATCTGGCAGAAAGCTAGCATTTATGCCTGAAACCCCCGGGTCCATGTTGTATAGTCAATGGGGATCCAGTGGTGCCTGACAGTGTGCAACGGTGTCCAGCTATGCCACATGTGGTGTACTCTGGTAGTCCGTTCTTCCATTGAGCCTAAACTGGTTGCCTAAACTGGATGAACGTATTTCCCAAGAGTGGAAAGACTGATATAGGTAAACTTGCTTATACTTACATATACCTTTCATATAAGAGTTATACTGTATTTAACAAAGCACGTCCTCCTTTACAGCAGGGCTTTAGAGAGTGACTTTATTGTGATTTTAATACTTTGCCCAAATATTTCATACTGTGCTAATGATTGTTATTGCAAGTGTGCATTCTAATGCGAAAGCCAAAGTAATTTGTACCCACTTTCAGGCAATCATTAATGGTCACCTTTAGTACTCGGTGAGGGATTAAAGAACAAATTGACCAGGCGCTTGTTCCTATCGCAACACATGGCTGTAGATAGGGAGTATACGTTTAGTATGCCATGTTGTAAGCACAGTTTCATTTACGCAATCAGATTTTTTTTTTTTTAGTGCATGGCATCCGCTAGCTTAAATCATTATGGGGCATGCATCTTGTCGATTGGGTGTCCGCCAACTGCAAGGTCTAAAGAGCTATCTAATCAGCAGTGTAATCACATAAGAGAATGTGTCAGACTTATTGGTAGCAAAGTATATAATTACATTTTCCAATGTTAAGGGGGAAAAAAGGTCACCTAGGATTGATTCCCAGTGGCTGCCCTTGGGTGTACTGGAAGTGGAAGCTTTGCGAATATTTGACCTTTTCACCTACTGCTCTCATTGAAACCTCTCATCCATATTTCCAATTTTCTAATGCTCTATATATATTATGGTCTGCTGACATGAAGCCATGATGGATAAGTTGCATTTACCGGGGAAGTTAAATTATATAGGTAATAAACCCTTTCACATTAATCTTAACCCTTTAATACAACACACTTCACAAAGGAGAGGTGGTGGTAATGTATGAGCTATTGTAATGACCTTCTTGCCCTACAGGAGAAGGCAACATAGTGGGATGGTTGAAATCCTAAACTCCACTTATATTGTAGAATGAATACACCAGGTTCAGTCCCAAACTCTACTTATATTTTAATATTGTAATCATATTATAAGTTCTAGTATTCCTCCCTGCAGATGCGGTTCCTTGCTCAACAAAGGTGAATTCCAATCTAGACCAAGTACTTAAAGTTTACATCTCAGCATTTCCTACAGCTCCAAACCTTGATATCTGAACTGAGAGGCGATCAGAACACTGTAAATATTTTCCTCATATTAACAAAATGGTTTACATTTCATTACACAGTTCAAGTCCTGATTTAGGGTGATGGCGAGAGCACTGAAATAAAATTGCTGCCTTCATTGAAAATGCAAACACAAAAGAAAGTAATGAGCACTGAGCAAAGAAAGACTTGCATTTCATTTCAATAATTCATTTCTATCCAAAATGCTAACTCAGTAGCACAGCTCCAGCTGCACCAGCGTGCATATAGAAGGAAGACACTGAGTGAATTTCAGGCACAAGCTCAGCACAATATAGCCACAACGAATGCATATGAATAGATCAAAGCTGCGTGAATATGAAACGTAAACACCATAGAGCTGTCAGCCAACATATGACTGTTCTGTATGGGACCTGTATGGGACACAATGCATGCCAATAATACCTTCATGAAGTGAAGTGAAAGGGGCAAGTTGAATTTCCATGCCCTGTATATACAGGATTTCTTAATAAATTATCTATCCTGTTGCTTTCTGGTTATGTCCTGTGGGTTTATTATGAGGTCTTTGCACATCAACTACACAGAGAAGACGAGATGTGTAGTATAAACCATGATTCAATCATTTAAGGTATGTTTGCCTCATGATCATATTTATTAGGGTCAAATGGCAAGTGTACATTAAATTATTCAAAGAAAAGTCCATATATTGTGACTGAGTTCTCAGGATGGAAATTTGCAGGGTATGCACATCTTGTAGGACAGAAAATAGTTTGATGTTGGCCCATATCGTATAGTCGTCAAGTTTAAGATTTGCTGCAAATCAACCCAATTCAACTACCAGGGATTCTATGGAGAACCTGCTTGCCTCTACTTGTAATAATAGTAATGAAGTGATTGCATGGATGATTTATTTGCATGGATAACAGATCCTTAAAAGTTTATCTCCAGCTGTCCTACATTTTCTATAAAGTAATACTCTAGGAGCTGAAATCAGACCGCGACTCCATGATTTGGGAGGAAGGGGGGGGGGGGCTCTGCTCCTGTCACAGTGAAAGGCTCTGCATGCTGCTATCACTAGTTTGGACAAAGACACTGACAAAGACAGAATGGAGCTAGTTACTCAGTGTCAGGGTCCTTTATGGGCATGGGTGTTGCCAAATTTGATCAACCTGTACTGGAGCACATTGCATTCCAAGCTCTGACATTTCCCTAATTCTTCCTTATGGAGGCACTTTATACAAGATTGTATTCACAATCTATAGACTTTGCCATCATTTTTATTTGTTTGGCTACTGGCTAGAGATAAGTGAATTTCTATAAATTCGATCATCTTAATCAGCCATGTGATTCAGGTCTGATTTAGGTCCAAATCAATTCTACATGAATTGAAAAGGCTTTGATTGCCTGGAAAACTCTCTCTCTGATGAATTGAATTACCTAATTCTCATGAATTCTCACCTGTTATTCTGATTCTGTAGAATTTGTACAAAAATTGTGTGAAATTTTGATTCTATAGAATTGATTCACTCATCTCTATGATGACTATAACAAGACAAAAATCCTATATGGTATACACGTTTCATCTTACTGTATGAAGCTCCAGCCGAACAGTCCTACCTTGACAGTGGCTTCCGAGAGGTGATGCTGGCAACGATGACGCTTTCCCTCCTCGGAGTGGCCACGGCTTTAAAAGTCCCCATCCAGAACTTCTCAAAAAGCTGCTTTTCCCCTTGCTGGAGGCTAGCCATAGTCACTGGAGAGCAAAGAGCTGGGCAGATGTTCTGCTGCCAACCCCACCGCCCGCTGTGAAGAGCTCTTGAGCTGTCCAAATGCTGAAAGTACTGAATCCGCTCAGTCACAGGCAGGGATGCTATAGGGGAGGAGGACTGTGCTTTCTTCACCTCCTCCCCTTGGCCAAGCGTCTGGACCAGATTGTGATTCCAGGCTGTGCCAAACTACAGTGGCTTCCGCTATTAGATCCCACACCCTTTACAGTTTCAAAGCTGGGACAAGTATGAAGATCATAAAACAAGGATGGAGCGGTCACCACATCCCTCCCCTTCTCAAGGATTGGATGGGCAAGGCACAGGGAGGCTGACAAGTGTGTGCCAATATGTATGCATGTGTAGAAAAGTCTAGGCTCTTGTTTTGTCTCCTCTTGCACTGTGACGTTTGTACAGGGGCTGGCAGTCCCCCAGCCTCACCCTCCCCATCATTCCTTTATCCCACCTCCACACACTGCCCCCCTCCCTCCTTTTGTATTAGAAAAAAAGACAAGTGCTCGCTTCCCAGGCCTGACCTATCTGCATAAGAAAAGCCTCCAGGGCAAGCGTGTGCCTAGCATAATGGTCTAAGGTTCAGTTTTGCAATGACCCAGAATAAATGTGCAGCATAGGAGGGTGTGCAACACCAGGGAGCTATTCAAAGAGGACACTGCACCGCAAACTCCCCCTCACTAATAGACCTCTAGAGCTTTTATCAAAGGCAGACCTGCAGTCTGTCTTTCCATTTCAGTAACCCTTTACACTCCAGTAACTCCAATGCATGTATGCTTGTGTTTGCACAGGTCTGCCATGTATGTTATAGAATTGTAAGGCTGCAAAGCTGCAACGAAGCTGCTGTCATATTTACACTCAAGACTCCAGGCTGGCTGTACGTATTGGAAGTCACAGGAAATATTTTTGCCTGATCTGAGAATTTCTAATTTTCTTCTGATCTGAGAATTTCTAATTTTCTTCTGATCTGAGAATTCCTAATTTTATTTTATTTGAAACAGACATACATGAATAGATTTTTTCACAATATGAAGGATTCATCCATTGCCCTGCAGTAAAGAACTAGATAAGGAAATCCCGCTTTCATAACGTTTACCACTATTAGACATGAGGGAAGTTTTGGATAATTTGATTCTGCTCTTCGCTAAATTTTACCCAAAAATTAGCGTGGTATGGAATTACTTTGCCACAAAGCGCATTTTTTGTATTGGATACAACGACATGGAGCTGCAATAGCGGCACTCCCCATCATTGTACTCATCAGATGTGGTACATGATTGCAGCATCCGAGAGTAATAATACAGTGTAAAATTAACAGAAAAAAATGTGATCATACTTATCGCCTCCATTTGCTCGTGACGGTCTGGCTGTCGCTATCTTAGTAACATAGTTTATAAGGCCGAAAAAAGACATCTGTCCATCCAGTTCGGCCTGTTTTCCTACAAATTGATCCAGGGAAGGCAAAAAACCCCTGTGAGGTAGAAGCCAATTTTCCCCACTTTAGGGGAAAAAAATTCCTTCCCGACTCCAATCAGGCAATCAGAATTACTCCCTGGATCAACGACCCCTCTCTAGTAGCTATAACCTGTAATATTATTACCCTCCAGAAATACATCCAGGCCCCTCTTGAACTCTTTTAGTGAACTTACCATCACCACCTCCTCAGGCAGAGAGTTCCATTGTCTCACTGCTCTTACCATAAAGAATCCTCTTCTATGTTTGTGTGAACAAACCTTCTTTCCTCCAGACACAGAGGATGTCCCCTCATCACAGTCACAGTCCTCGGGATAAATAGATGATGGGAGAGATCTCTGTACTGACCTCTAATATATTTATACAGTTATTAGAGCTCCCCTCAGTCGTCTTTTTTCTAAAGTGAATAAGCCTAATTTTGATAATCTTTCTGGGTACTGTAGTCCACCAATTCCAGTTATTACTTCAGTTGCCCTCCTCTGAATCCTCTCCAGCTTGGCTATGTCTGACTTGTTCACAGGAGCCCAGAACTGTACACAGTACTCCATGTGTGGTCTGACTAGTGATTTGTAAAGTGGCAGGACTATGTTCTCATCACGGGCATCTATGCCTCTTTTTATGCAACCCATTATCTTATTGGCCTTGGCAGCAGCTGTCTGACACTGGTTTCTACAGTTTGCTGTTCACTAAAATTCCTAGCTCCTTTTCCATGTCAGAGTTACCCAATATTTTACCATTTAGTATGTACAGGTGACTTGCATTATTCCTTCCCATATGCATAACCTTACATTTGTCAGTGTTAAACCTCATCTGCCACTTCTCTGCCCAAGCCTCCAGTCTATCCAGATCCATCTGTAGCAGTGTACTGTCCTCTTCTGTGTTAATTACTTTACACAGTTTAGTGTCATCTGCAAAAATTGATATTTTACCGTGCAAGCCTTCTACAAGATCATTAATAAATATATTGAAGAGAATAGGGCCCAATACTGACCCCTGTGGTACCCCACTTGTGACAGTGACCCAATCTGAATATGTGCCATTAATAACCACCCTCATCTTACTTGGAGATCTTGTGCTAAATCTTGTGCGGCCCGGAGATGATGGCGCACTGGCTGGCGTGGTGATGTCATACGTGACCACGCACGGGATTTCAGCTGAGATCTTCATTCAAGATGGCTGCACCCAGCAGATCGAGAGCAAATGGAGGAAGTAAGTATGATTTTTTTTTAACACTATTTCAGGTTAAATTGTTTTCCTACCACGAAGCACAAGGAAATTTGGCTTCACAGCAAATCCAATTTATCCTGAAATTCGGATTAAATTTCACTTCATTGGATTTGATTTGCTCATCTCTAACCACTATCAATTTTAAAAAAAAAAAATTAAAATTTCCAATGTGAATAAAAATTGTACTAACCAAGGAAGCAAATTGAAAAAAATACTTGTAACAACAAGCAAATCAATTCTAAACTAATCAAATTCATTATGAATTTCTCAGAAACTCCAGTTTTTAACCAATCCAAATTGTTTGCGATTTGTCCTGCACAAAATAGTGGCCGCTATTTTGCAATTCAGAATACGGAAAAGAAGGCATCTTTCCACCAAAAAGGGAAAACTTAAAGGGGTTGTCCGAGTTATTTTTTTTGTCTTTTGTAACATAGTAACATAGTTTATAAGGCCGAAAAAAGACATCTGTCCATCCAGTTCAGCCTGTTTTCCTACAAGTTGATCTAGAGGAAGGGAAAAAAACCCTGTGAGGTAGAAGCCAATTTTCCCCAATTTGTATGTTTCTAACTAGTCAAATACAACAGCTTTTCCATACACTTTCTGCTTCTAAAGCTGCTGGTTTCTTAGATTTAACTCAGGGTCACATGACCTGTGATGTCAGCTTATCTCCCTGCTGTGTGATGTTTCGTGCACAGAGCCTCAGAGTTCAGATAACAGTCTGTACACGAGACGTCACTGGCCATGCCCCCCTGCTTTGCCAGGCTCCTGCTATCTGCTCTCTCCCTGGATTCCTTCAGATAAAACATTAAACCCATTCAGCCAGAACACACTAAAGGCTTTACAACAGCAGCTGCAGATATAAAGAGACACAGGATCTGCCCTCCTCACCCTACAGACACAGAGGTGACACTGGAGCTCATCTGGAGGAGATGCAAAGTACAAGTACAGGTAGGGGGGAGATCCTGTGTGTATCAGCAGTATCATTGTACAGCTGGGACTTGTAGTCCTACACATACAACATGCTGCTGAGTATCCCAGCAGGCAGACATGTGACTCAGCACTTGTATTCACTCCCTTTACAGAGAGGGGGGAGGGGCAGAGATTGTTATTACTGCATGTAAACAAAGGCCAGAAGAGAACCAGGGAAATGAGGAAAAAGAGATTTTTTTTTACTAAAACTTGTTTAACTTAGTTATATATTGCTGGCCATCAGATTTAAAGTACTATATAATTTTTTTCATAACTTGGACAACCCCTTTAAGGACTATTCTTTGTTTTGAAAAGCATAAAAATATCCGACAGTGCAGTGTGTTTTTAAACAGGCTGTTTGTTGCCGCCATCGATTTACTTTTCAGGGTAATTACAGCACTTTTCGATTCAGATCAAATAAAATTGGACCCAAAACCAATTTTGGTTAATTGGCTCATCTGTAGTTGGAAGTCGAAGTGGGGCAGTAACAGTTTGGCAACAATCATCCCTAATACCAAGCAGTAAAGAATACAGTAAAACCACAAGTGAATACATGTGAGATTTCAGAAAGCATAAATGCTGCAGAAAATGTGTGTAGTTATCAGTGATTTTCTTCTGTGATGATTGCGGTGCAGTAATGGTGTGACTCTTTGTTGCACCATTACAATCCCCTCTGATCCCCCATTACCTGTGCTGTGGCGTACCTACCATGGAGGCAGAGCATGTCCCAAGGGAACAGCGGGGGACCCAGGCTGAACTGCTTCTCTTGTTCCCAACTTAGAGTCACTGCAATTCCAAGCAGCCACCATTAGGGAGATTTCTTACTGTTTCCGTTACATTCACAACTGAGTAAAATACTGTGTACTTAGCTCCCCCTAGTGGTGTTTTTGTCAGGCAGTTTTATTATAATATACTGTTTGAAGGGAAGTTGGCGTATCAATATTTTTATAGCAGTTCTATGGTTTAAAGATATAGAGAAATGTGGTATTCAGAATGAGCACCATAGTTATCAAGCACCTAGTCAAACTTTGCATGCATGTAAGAATCAGATCTGTGAATGAATGAACCTGCCAAAAGTTGTATAATCTAAACTGTAGTTAGCCCAGTCCCCACCTTTACATTTACATCTATTTAGGGTTTATTCACATGACCGTATGAATGGCGCTGCATCCGTTCTGCAATTTTGCAGAATGGATGCGGACCCATTTATTGTAATGGGGCCACAAAAGATGCGGACAACACACCATGTGGTGTCCGCATCCATTGTTCCATTCCTCGGCCCAGCAAAAAATATAGAGCATGTCCTATTCTTGTCCGCAATCGTGGACAATTATAGGTAATTCTATAATGGGCCACTCATTCCATTCCGCAAATTGTGGAAGGCACAAGGCAGGCAATTTGCGGACCGCAAAACGCGGTGCAGTTGTCTGAACGCGCCCTTACTTTGTATCATTGCATGTACATTTCTCATTCATAAGGTTAAAATGAACTGTCAGTCTGACTGGGGGAAAAAATCTTAATGAATTTGTACAGGATTAGAAAAACGCATCTGTTTTCTTTCAAAAACAGTACCACATCTGTGCAAAGATTGATCTGAATTTCCTAATGTACGTGTGTGGCTTTAAGGGGATTAAATGGGTTGTCCCATTAAAAATATTATAAATTTTTCAAACCATCACCTGGATCTGAATACTTTTGTAAGTGCACATAATTACAATTTAGTACAACCACTGAGTTATTCCTTGAGATCTATCTATATGGCACCACCTGCTGTTTGCTCTTTTTAAATTTCTCTGTTCTGCTCACTGAGATGGAAGAACATGCTCAGTTCTATTCTTCCTACAGCCACCAGTTGATGTAGAAAGGAAACACCCCCTAAGAAAGTACACATCCCCTATGCTGTTGGCTTGAAATAAATCTAGCAGAGCAGTTGGAGCAAAGAATGGGAATAGCTCTGGATTAATGTGAGGTATAGAGCCGACTGTATATTTTTTAACATGAGACTATGATGTACTATATGATATCAGATTTTCATTTTTTTACATTACGCATAGGATAACCCCTAGGTAAATCATATAGTACATGACAATCTGTAACAAAGCTAGAACCAGCCCTGTACCTGACATGGATCCAGACATCTCCACATTCATTGCTCGGCTAGATTTATTTATGCTAGCAGCTCAGGGAGCATGTCTTTGCTACTGCAGTTATTTCTTTTAACTGTCACAGCTTCTAACAACAGATCTGACTGGTGGCAGTTGAAGGATGCAACTGAGCATGTGCATCCACCTCAACAAGGTTATTGAGTTGCACAAAGAAATAAGAAAAAAAACAGCATACATTATATAATTTAATAATAGTGAATACTGCTTTTTTAATTATATACACGTGTATATGGATTCAGATCCAGGGGTTGGTTTGAAAAATGTAGAATATCCCTTTAATAGAAAAGAGTGTTAGCCCAGCAATCTGTGTCAGCGCTGCTGCCCCTACCTGTGGACATAAACTCTGGGCTGCCTCTTTCCCTCTTGCTGCCATGCTGACAAGCGTGGGCAGCAGGTAGCTTAACTGTTGTATCTGCACTCCATGCCTGAGCTTATTTCCTGCCTGACTCCTGCACTGTTTGTTAGGGCTTGGATGGGTGTGTCTCTCATCTCCCTTGTGAGGCAGCACGTACATGCCCTCTATCTCTCCAGCCTATGGCTGGATTGCAAGAAGTATTTAAAAGCGCTTCCTGCCCCAGGAAGGCGCCTGAACAATCTTGGTCACTGGCTTGTCTAGTTCCTAGTGTGAAGGTGTTTTGGAAGTTCCTGCTTTTCTGTGTACTGGACCCTGCTTCTTGATTTAACGTATTTTGACTTGTTTTCTGCCTGCTTCTGACCTTGGACTTCAATTACGGACTTGATCGCTGCCTGCCTTGACTCCGGACTTCCTGACCATGGCCTTCCCCTCGGTGCTTGCACCGGTTTCTTTGACCCCTGGTCAGCTGCCACTGACTCAGGGACTGCTTTGGAGTGGTGCCTGGCAACAACCCTAATTGCCAAGCCTATCCTCACCATTAGAGGCTCTAGTGAAGACCAAGTAGTCGCTTAGTCACACCCCTCCAGGGTATAGCCAGTCAGTGGCGTAGTGGGTCCACACCCGCCTGCATAGCAAAGAGGCATGGCCTTGCAGGAAAGGGGCATACAATTCTGTTTCAAAATAATGCAAACAAATAGGTAATATTTAGGTAAAATTAGACAAAAGTGTCTATCCTTGCAACAGATTTATCATCAAGCCTGAGCCACTGGGGTAAATTTGGCGTAAGTTGAGACAGCTTGTCTAAGTTTACACCATCTATGTGATTAGTAAATCTGCCCCATTGTGTCTTGTACTAAAGCTATAATATCAGACACTAGTATGCGCTGAAGTTGGAAGAAAATTGATATGATTTTCTAAATGATTTCAACCCTTTTAACATGTTAATACACACTTATAGTGGGTATAAATTACAATTTTGCTTGCCATCGATCATTTCTAAGTATGTCTAACAATAATAACTCAAAGAAGCATTCACTGAAGGTATTGATTATAATTGCTGTCATCGTCATTGAAATTAATGTGATGTGAAAAAATGGTGTCTTCAGACAAACCAAACTGTGCAACATGTTTTTTGGCTGTGAATAGAGATGAGCGAGCATACTCGTCCAAGCTTGGTACTCGTTCGAGTATTAGGGTACTCGTAAGTACTCGCAGCTCGGACGAGTATCTCGCCATACTCGAGGAAATGGCAACTTCCGCATCGTGCTTTTTTGGCGCCTAAAAACACAGCCAATCACAAGCCAGGAGACTCTGCGTACCACCCAGCATCACGTGGGGCCCTTACATGTCGATAGCAGGGGTTGGCTGGCCTGATCAGGTGACCCAGGAATATACTACCGACTGGCCGCGGTGCTCGTCTCAGATGCCGTCTGGATGTCGTTAGGGATAGAGCTGCTGCCTTTCAGGGACAGTGTTAGGGCCTGCATTTAGTTGTCTGCTAGGCAGGGATCACCCACAAAGACAGCCCTTCTAAGGGCTAGAAGACATTTTATTTTATTATTTTTGTCACTTGGCTGGCTGGCACTAGTAGTGCAGCTATCGCCATATCTAACCCTGTTTTTTTTTTTGTTCTATCTCAGTGATACAAATCCATTGCACACAGCACTGTGGAACCATTCTGTGTGTCACAGTTCAGCACTGACTCACTCCAATCCATATATACTGTCCAGGTGACACTTTCTGTACGTCACAGAATACAACCAAGTCATTTGCTACCAATATCATCCACAGCTTGATCCAGAAAACTCTCTGTGCGACATTTGTCTGGGTCGCAGACTAAATAGTCACCGTTAACAGGGTGTCAGTGAGTTCTACCATAGTTCTTGCACGTCACGTTCCCAAAAAAACAAAATATAAAAAAAAAAATTATTTTTTCAGTTGTTTTAGCTCAGTAATACAAATCCATTTTACTCAGCTGCGTGTAACCTTTCTGTGTGTCACAGTTCAGCACATTCGCTACCATCCGTATATACTGTCCAGGTGACACTTTCTGTACGTCACACAATACAACCAAGTCATTTGCTACCAATATCATCTACCGCTTGATCCAGAAAATTCTCTGTGCGACATTTGTCTGGGTCGCAGACTAAATAGCCACCGTTAACAGGGTGTCAGTCAGTCCTACCATAGTTCCTGCACGTTACGTTCCCAAAAAAACAAATTTTTAAAAAATATAAAAAACAAAATATTAAAAAAAATTATTTTTTCAGTTGTTTTAGCTCAGTGATACAAATCCATTTTACTCAGCTGCATGTAACCTTTCTGTGTGTCACAGTTCAGCACATTCGCTACCATCCGTATATACTGTCCAGGTGACACTTTCTGTACGTCACACAATACAACCAAGTCATTTGCTACCAATATCATCTACCGCTTGATCCAGAAAATTCTCTGTGCGACATTTGTCTGGGTCGCAGACTAAATAGCCACCGTTAACAGGGTGTCAGTCAGTCCTACCATAGTTCCTGCACGTTACGTTCCCAAAAAAAACAAAATTGTAAAAATATAAAAAACAAATATCAAAAAAATATATATTTTTTCAGTTGTTTTAGCTCAGTGATACAAATCCATTTTACTCGGCTTTGTGTAACCTTTCTGTGTGTCACA